>JAPYYD010004877.1:0-12683 GCA_028551405.1 Uromys caudimaculatus | reverse complement strand
TAAATCTATTTCACTACCACGAAGTGTCTATGAGACAGACCCTCAGCTACAGCAGGTTACTGGAGACTCTACAGTCACTGCAGGAGAGTCTCCGGATGCTGTGTATCTTGAATAGCTAAAATATAAATACTTAAAGGCCTGGTGTTCTTGAGAATGAAAGAACTCTAACTAAAGTTGTGTGATACATCTAGAGTCCAAGGTCTGCTCTTAAACTTGCCATTCCACAGACTGATTGTTGCAGGGATACTGAACAAATTCCAGGGATATGGGTCACTTTTTGAGCCATCTGTGACCCAGGGACCCTTCAATGGCTTCATGGCTGGTGGCTCACCATCACTTGTTGTTCCCCTTGCGTATTCCTGCACTGCAGACCAGACCCTTATCACTTTGGCATACCACACTGACTTCTCCCTTGTTTTTCTCAACAGTGGCCTGTGGGGCAGTGGTCTATGGCAGGCAATCTGACATCCAGTTGAGGACAGGCTGAAAACTCTGGGAGATCCAATGGAATATCCATGAAGGACTGGACTATTTTTTTGGCCAAAGCTCCCAGAAGACTCCTGTAAAAACAGCTACAGCTTTACAACCCCTATATATAGAGAGGCCTGGCATGTGAGATTTGTCATGTAGAAAGCAACTCTGAGTTCTCACACATGCAAATGACGTACTGAGAAGCCTCCAGACCAAACCAATGGAAAGTATCATTTGGCAAGCCCCTGACCCCTCCCAAACAATATATTAGACCATCCTGACCTGTGTAACCCTCCTCCCGCCACAGCTGCGCTGGCCGGCTGCCTGACATCCAGAAGGAATAAAGGTGCAAGTACTACTCCAGCATCTGAGAGCTTCTATCATAAGAGCTGTAACACTTTCGGCCCGGGAAGAGATCCGATCTCCCAAGAACCACCAGAAGCTTCCTGCACTCCGCAGGAGTATTGCAGAATCCATTAGCAATTTGCACAGGTGTACTCCCTTCTCAAGGGTCTTTGCTTTCTGTTAACTACCTTGCTCCACATGTCCAGCATCTTTCATCAAGATTATTGATCAGTCCTAGAATCTCCCAAGATGTCTTCTTGCTCCTGTCTCATGAATGCTCTACACAGTGCTTGGACAATGTGTTTGGAATATGTATCTTTAACCTAACAATACTTTGAATCTAGAAATGAGTGGATAGGATGGATTAGATAGGACCATTAGACAAAGTTGTCCCATCTCAATTGGACCTTGGGAATAGAAATCTCAGGCAGGGCTCAGAATGCTCTGAGCTCTTTAGAAGTTTTTGTTTCGTTGTTGTTGTTGTTGTTGTTGTTGTTGTTGTTGTTGATGATGATGATGTTGTTGTTGTTATGATTCTGTGGTTTTGTATCTGAAAACCTTGGTCTTTTTAATAATACACTGGACAGTTGTGCTATATCTGGGCTCCTTTTCAATTAATTCAGCATGGCTACCCCATTTGGAAGTTCTCACTACAAGAGTCACTTCCTGCTCTGTGACTTTGTGCACGGCTGTTCTCCTCAGCTTCAAGTCTCACCACTGTATCATCTCCAGGGAGGATGCTCTTCTACTTTTCACTCTGGCTTTTACCTAATGGTAAATCTGTAGGTTTTTTCTTTAAATTTTATTGTCATGTTTCTTGTTTTCTTTTTCCACTGCTCTATAATCTCCATAGAGCAGAGGCTTTCATAATCTCATACTTGGTTCCCTGATAATAATCAAATATTTGCCTTGGTAAGGAATATAAGCAAAGTGTTAGTGGATATAAAAATAAAATAGCTTTCACTGAAGTTTACAAGATACTAAAAAGGTTTCTGTAAAACAAAATTTGTTGGATCAACTGTTTTCATTTCCCCAAGTTGTGATATGGAGTCCAGGGATGGGTGTTCAAATGGTACTTCTCCTCTGAGAGCAGAGGTTTGGAGGCATAACCTAAGATAATAATCTTAGCAGGGACTGTAGCTGAATCTGAACTGTTAAAGGGTCCTGCCTATTTTTAGGTCAGTTCTTGTTTTTGATAATGAACCATCTAGAAGAAAACAGGGAAATGGTTGTGCACTTTCTGGGAAAATGGAAATGAATGACTGGGTAATAGCTCAGTCACTGAAGTACTTGCAAGATAATCGTGAGGACACGAGTTTGATATCCCAACCCACAGAAACAACCAGGTATGGTGGTGTGTCCTTATAGTCTCAGAGCTGGAGAGGAAGATATAGCCAGATCCCTGGGGCTGGCTGGCAAGCTATCCTAACCTAATAGCAAGCTTCAGGCCAAATGGGAAAGCTCAAAAACCAAGTGGACAGATCTTGAGGGTAACACCCAAGAATGACCTGGGGTCTACACACACTCAATACATGTTTGGTACCACCACCAAGATACATAATAACAGAGATGAAGAGTCAGAATGCAAATGTAGAATGAGCATTTTCCTCCACAGGAAGTTAAGTTCTGAGGAAAGAGTTCCAGATACAGCAGCTTCTTTTGCCTTGGCTATGTGTGCATGAAGCGCTTTAGGAGGAACTGGTGCTCTTCCTTTGACATGACATATTAAAGGACAAGTTAACATTGTCCTTAAATACTATGCATGCTTAGCACTGAAGCCAATGCTTGAAATTCTGAATTGTCAGATTTTCTTACTCAGTTCCCAGCATTGCTTTTGCTCTTATTTTGTCTCCTGACATCTTAGGTCTTGCCTCTTGATCCAAATGGCACTCTTGGAACTTAACCTGAACTGAAACAAACAAACAAACAAACAAACAAACAAACAAATAATTCTGAAAGTTGGCATTATAGTCATCTTCTTTTTTGTTTTGTTTTGTTTTGTTTTTTTCTTGAATGATAGATTTTCCAGTTCTTCGGTCCTAACACCAGACTTCCAGGTCACACTTCATAAAGAGGTAAGGGTCCATGCCAAGAAACAGGGACAACTTTACAGATGACCTTGATTCTTGCCAGATGTGTAAATACAACCTATCATTTTACTGTGAAAAGAGAAAAGAGGATGATAAGTGAGAGAATTAACAATCATTGGAGCTGTCAGGGAGAGACAATGAGAAGCCTTGTATCACATTTGATGTCAACAGGGAAGGCTGAGGTCATATCCCAGATGTAGCAATTAGCACCAGCAACCTTGAAGAAGAACCAGTGCTTTCAACTGTTCCTTAATTGTACACTTGAACTTTTAAACTCCAGAGAGGAAGTGAAGAAGGAAAGCAGAAGCCTTCAGAGCAGAACTAGCTCCCAGAGGCTAATCTATGGGCACAACGCCCAGGTTTGTTCAAGGAACAGTAGATGATGGTTATTCTGCTTAACAACACAGCTGTAATGCCTCATGCCCAGCTCAGCTCAGAGAACCTTCCCAAGACTTGCCATGGCAAGACAGAATAGTAATAACAGAGACTGAGCAGGACTGTGACAGTGATCACAGTACACATGACTTATATGCTTGGAGGAAATATTCTTGAAAAAAATTTAATAATGAGCCAAAAATGTTTGGAATGTTTTAATATCTCCTGCATATTCATATTTATTTCCATAATGAATATCAACCCTAGCAGGAGAGAATAGAGTAAACATTTATCACCATACTTCTGCTTCTGAAACAACTTTGCTGAGGACAAAAAAAACCTTTAAAGCGGAGTGTGGGTAGCCTCTCGGTTCTCCAGGCATCTTACATCCAGAAAAGGATAAAAAAAAAAAATCATTCTATTTTATTTTTGTTATTGTAAAAATTACAGCATAATTATATGACTTTATTCTTTTATGATCAATGTGCTTATTCAATAGATGTTCACAAAATTGGCAAATATCATGTCTTTTGTTTGTTTTTTTGTTTTTGTGTTTTTATTTTCTTTCTTTCTTTTTTTTATACTTTATAAATTTTCAATGTTTTCCCCCTTCTAGGTGTCCTCTTTGGAAACCAACTATCCACTCCCCCTCTCCACCTCTAAGAGGGTATTCCACCTCAAAACCACCTGCCCACCCACTCCCGTATTCCCACCTTGGCATTCCCTGTTACTGGGCCCTCTCCTCCCCCTGATGGCCAATAAGGCCCTCCTCTGCCACATATGTGGTCTGAACCATGGGTCCCTCCATGTGTATTCTTTGGTTGGTGGTCCAGCCTCCAGGAGGAATGGGGGGGTGTCAGGCCAGTTGACATTGTTGCTCTGTCCAAGGGGCTGTAGACTCCCTCAGCTCCTTCAGTCCCTTCTCCAATTCTTCCATCTGGGATCTCACTCTCAGTCCAGTGGTTACTGTGAAGTGAGATTTGGGTATTCCGAACATTTGGGCTAATAACCACATATCAGTGAGTACATACCGTGTTTGTTCTTTTGTGACTGAGTTACCTCGCTCAGGATGATATTTTCAAGTTCCATCCATTTGCCTGCAAATTTCATGAAGACATTGTTTTTAATAGCTGAGTAGTAATCCATTGTGTAAATGTACCACATTTTCTGTATCCATTCCTCTGATGAGGGACATCTGGGTTGTTTCCAGCTTCTGGCTATTATAAATATGGCTGCTATGAACATAGTGGAGCATGTATCTTTATTAAATGTTGGAGCATCTTCTGGGTATATGCCCAGGAGTGGTATAGCTGGGTCCTCAGGTAGTATTATGTCCGTTTTTCTGAGGGTCTGCCAAACTGATTTCCAGAGTGGTTGTACCAGTTTGCAGTCCCAACAGTGGAGGAGTGTTCCTCTTTCTACACATCCTCGCCAGCATCTGCTGTCACCTGAGTTTTTGATCTTAGCCATTCTGAATGGTGTGAGGTGGAATCTCAGACTTGTTTTGATTTGCATTTCCCTGATGATTAAGGAGATTCAGCATTTCTCTAGGTGCTTCTCAGCCCTGTGAAATTCCTCAGTTGAGAATTCTCTCTTTAGCTCTGTTCCCCATTTTTTGATAGGGTTATTTGGTTTTCTGGAGTCTAACTTCTTGAGTTCTTTGTCTATGTAGGATATTAGCCATCTATCGGACTTAGGATTGGTAAAGATCTTTCCCCAATCTGTTGGTTGCCGTTTTGTCCTATTGACAGTGTCCACTGCCTTACAGAAGCTTTGCAATTTCATCAGGTCCCATTTGTCAATTGTTAATCTTAGAGAATAAGCCATTGGTGTTCTGTTCAGGAACTTTTCCACTGTACCCACATGTTCCAAGACTTTTCCCCACTTTCTCTTCTATTAGACTCAGTATATCTGGTTTTATGTGGCAGTCCTTGATCCACTTGGACTTGAGCTTTGTACAGGGAGATAGGAATGGATCAATTCGCATTCTTCTACATGTAGACTGCCAGTTGAACCAGCACCATTTGTTGAAGATGCTGTCTACTGTCCACTGGGTGGTTTTAGCTCCTTTATCGAAAATCAAGTGACCATAAGTGTGTGAGTTCATTTCTGGGTCTTCGATTCTATTCCATTGATCTGCCTGTCACTGTATCAATACCATGCAGTTTGTATCACTACTGCTCTGTAGTACAGCTTGAGATCAGGGATGCTGGTTCCCCCAGAAATTCTTTTGTAATTGAGAATAGCTTTTGCTATCCTGGGTTTTTTGTTGTTCCAAATGAATTTGAGAATTGCTCTTTCTAAGTCTATAAAGAATTGAGTTGGAATTTTGATGGGGATTGCATTGAATGTGTAGACTGCTGTTGTCAGGATGGCCATTTTTACTATATTAATCCTGCCAATCCATGAGCATGGCAGATCTTTCCACATTCTGAAGTCTTCTCCGATTTTTTTCTTCAGAGACTTGAAGATCTTGTCATACAGATTTTTCACATGCTTGGTTAGAGTCACACCAAGATACTTTATATTGTTTGAGGCAATTGTGAAGGGTGTCATTTCCCTAATTTCTTTCTCAGTCTGTTTATCCTTTGAGTATAGGAAGGCTACTAATTTGTCTGGGTTAATTTTATATCGGGCTTATCATCTGCAGCAGTTCTCTGGTGGAATTTTTCGGGTCTCTTAAGTATACAATCATATTATCTGCAAAGAGTAATATTTTGATTTCTCCCTGTCTAGTTTGTATCACTTTGACCTCCTTTTGTTGTCTAATTGCTCTAGCTAGAATTTCAATTATTATATTGAATAGATAGGGAGAGAGAGGGCAGCCTTGTCTAGTTCCTGATTTTAGTTGGATTGGTCGAGTTTCTCTCCATTTAGTTTGGTGTTTGCTACTGGTTTGCTGTATATTGCTTTTACTATGTTTAGGTATGGGCTTTAAATTACTGATCTTTCCAAGACTTCTTTTATGAAGGGATGCTGAATTTTTTCAAATGCTTTTTCTGCATATAATGAAATGACCATGTGATATTTTTCCTTGATTTTGTTTATGTAGTGGATTACATTGATGGATTTCCGGGTATTGAACCATCCCTGCATCCCTGGGATGAAGCCTACTTGGTTATGATGAATTATCATTTTGACGTGTTCTTGGATTCGGTTTGTGAGAATTTTATTGAGTACTTTTGCATCGATATTCATAAGGGAAGTTGGTCTCAAGTTTTCTTTCTTTGTTGGGTCTTTGTGAGGTTTTGGTATCAGTGTAATTGTGGCCTCATCGAAGGAATTGGGTAGTGTTCCTTCTGTTTCTATTTTGTGGAATAGATTGAAGAGTATTGGTATTAGGTCTTCTTTGAAGGTCTGATAGAATTCTGCAGTGAACCCATCTGAACCTGGGCTTTTTTTGGTTGGGAGACTTTTAATGACTGCCTCTATTTCTTTAGGCACTATGGGACTGTTAAATGGTTTATCTGATCCTGACTGAACTTTGGTATTTGATACCTGTCTAGAAATTTGTCCATTTCATCAAGATTTTGCAGTTTTGTTGAGTATAAGCTTTTGTAGTAGGATCTGATGAATTTTTGAATTTCCTCAGAATCTGTTGTTATGTCTCCCTTTTCATTTCTAATTTTGTTATTTTTGATCCTGCCTCTTTGCCCTCTGGTTAGTCTGGCTAAGGGTTTATCTATCTTGTTAATTTTCTCAAAGAACCAACTCCAGGTTTTGTTGATTCTTTGTATAGTTCTTTTTGTTTCTACTTGGTTGATTTCAGCCCTGAGTTTGATTATTTCCTGCCTTCTACTCCTCTTGGGTGTATTAGCTTCTTTTTGTTCTAGATCTTTCAGGTATGCTGTTAAGCTGCTAGTGTATGCTCTCTCCAGTTTCTTTTTGGAGGCACTCATAGCTATGAGTTTTCCTCTTAACACTGCTTTCATTGTGTCCCATAAGTTCGGGTATGTTGTACTTTCATTTTCATTAAATTCTAGGAAGTCTTTAATTTCTTTCTTTATTTCTTCCTTGACCAAATTGTCACTGAGTAGAGCATTGTTCAGCTTCCATGTGTATGTGGGCTTTCTGTTGTTATTGCTCCATTGAAGACCAGCCTTAATTCATATTGATCTGATAGGAGGCATGGGATTATTTCAGTCTTCTTGTATCTGTTGAGGTTTGTTTTGCGACCGATTATATGGTCAATTTTGGAGAAGGTACCATATATGCTGAGAAGAAGGTATATTCTTTTGATTTAGGATGAAATGTTCTATAGATATCTGTTAAGTCCATTTGTTTCATAACATCTGTTAGTTTTACTATGTCTCTGTTTAGCTTGTGTTTCCAAGATCTGTCCATTGATGATAATGGGGTGTTGAAGTCTCCTACTATTATTGTGTGAGGTGCAATGTGTGCTTTGAATTTTAGTAAAGTTTCCTTTATGAAAGTGGGTGCCTTTGCATTTGGAGCATAGATGTTCAGAATTGAGAGTTCTTCTTGGTAGATTTTTCCTTTGATGCATATGAAGTGTCCTTCCTTATATTTTTTGATGACTTTTGGGTGAAAGTCGATTTTATCTGAGATTAGAATGGCTACTCCAGCCTGTTTCTTGGGACCATTTGCCTGCATAATTGTTTTCCAGCCCTGTACTCTAAGGTAGTGTTTGTTTTTATCATGGAGATGTGCTTCTTGAATGCAGCAAAATGCTGGGTCCTCTTTATGGATCCAGTCTGTCAGTCTATGTCTTTTTATTGGGGTATTGAGTTCATTGATGTTAAGAGATACTAAGGAATAGTGACTGTTGATTCCTGTTATTTTCAATGTTATTTTTACTTTTATGTGGCTCTCTTCTTTGTGGTTTGTTGAAAGATTACTTTCTTGATTTTTCTAGGGTGTAGTTTCTCCTCTTTGAATTGACGTTTACCATCCATTATCCTTTGTAGGGCTGGGTTTGTGGAAACATATTGTGTCAATTTGGTTTTGTCATAGAATAGTTTGGTTTCACCCAATTGAGAGTTTTGGTAATTGAGAATTTTGCTGGGTATAACAACCTGGGCTGGCTGTTGTGTTCTCTTAGGGTCTGTATAAGTTCTGCCCAGGATCTTCTAGCTTTCATAGTCTCTGGTGAGAAGTCAGGTGTAATTATGATAGGTCTGCCTTTATATGTTACTTGACCTTTTTCCCTTACTGCCTTTAATATTCTTTCCTTCTTTTGTGTATTTTGTGTTTTCACTATAATGTGACAGGACGAATTTCTTTTCTGGTCCAATCTGTTTGTAGTTCTGTAAGCTTCTTGGATATTTATGTTCATGTCTTTCTTTAGGTTAGGGAAGTTTTCTTCTATGATTTTGTTGAAGATATTTACTGGTCCTTTAAGTTGGGAATCTTCACTCTCCTCTATACCTATTACCCTTAAGTTCTGTCTTCTCATTGTGTCCTGGATTTCATGGATGTTTTGGGTTAGAAGCTTTTTACATTTTGCATTTTCTTTTACTGTTGTGTTCATGTTATCTATGGTATCATCTGCTCCTGAGATTCTCTCTTCTATCTCTTATATTCTGTTGGTGATGCTTACATCAATGACTCCTGATCTCTTTCCTAGGTTTTCTAAGTCCAGGGTTGTCTCTTTTTGTGTTTTCTTTATTGTTTCTATTTCTATTTTTAGTTCCTGGATAGCTTTGTACATTTCCTTTGTCTGTTTGATTGGGTTTTCCTGTAATTTTGCCTGTTTGATTGTGTTCTCCTGTATTTCTTTAATGGATTTTTGTGTTTCCTCTTTAAAGGCTTCTAGTTGTTTATCTCTGTTCTCTTGTATTTCTTTAAGGGTGTTATTCATTTCTTTCTTAAAGTCTTCTATCATCAACATGAGAAATGATTTTAAATCTGAGTCTTGCTTTTCTGGTGTGTTGGGGTATCCAGGGCTTGCTGTGGTGGGAGAGCTGGGTTCTGATGATGCCAAGTAGCCTTGGTTTCTGTTCCTTATGTTCTTACCCTTGCCTTTTGCCATCTTGTTAACTCTGATGTTACCTGGTCTTATTCTGTCTGGCCTTGGCTTGCCCCTCCTGCAGGCTTCTGTGTCAGTACTCCTTGAAGACCAGCTTTCTCTGCGAGGTACTTGGGTTTGGAGAGCTCTGGCACAGAGTCAGCACTGGGGTGCAGACAGAAACCAGAAGGTTCTTGTTCTCAGCTGTCCCTTTGTTCCTATGTTCTGATGGCTCTGCAAGGGTCCCTCTTTATCCAGTGAGTTTGAACAGAATTGGTGGTTTTGCCTGTGCACAAAGGTGTGTCAACACTCCTGGGATACCAGGTCTCCCTGGAGCCCTGTGGCCCAGGCTGAGGTCCCCAGGCTCAGATAGAAACTGGAAATTTCCTGTCCCAGCCTTTACCTCAGTCCCTGTGTCCCGAGGGTTCCAGGCTGGTCACGGTAAGCAGTGGTGCTTGCCTTAACCCCACTTACAGCTTTTCCATGCTCTTGGGAGGGTAGCTTTCTCCTGGCGTTCATTGGCTATGGATCGCTAGTGGCGCAGGCAGAGGTCTCCACCCACAGATGGAAACCGGAAGGTCCAAATATCATGTCTTATTCAAACTTTTGATATTTAATTTTGCCTCAGAGACGTTAGACAGCATCATACAAAGGACATGCCGTATGATGGAGAGACCTTGGTTCTAGTACCAGCTACTGATCTACAAGATACTCATCTATGACCTTTGGTTAGCAAGTGATTACCTCAGAAAGCACATGATTACTTCAGTCTTAGGTTAATTATCTTTTGAGTAATGACATTAAATTAGATCTGGGCCCAATGCCTTTTAAGCCCTAATACTTTGATGTTGATTCCAGTTGACATTTGAAGCGCAGAGAAGCCCCTAGAACACTGTATGCAGAAGGTAATGTCTATTCTGATCGAGTTTGGGATGCCAGTATGCCAGTGGAAGTCTGGAAAGAAAAGGTTGTACTCACAAGGTATGGAGGTGAATAAGGACTCTATCGAGGACATTTATGTTACATTCTTACAAGGACTAGATACACTCTGCCCATGTGCAGAAACTTTGAGTGACTCCTAATTAAAATGTTGTTGAGGCTGTAGTATGGTTATTACTTACTGTTCTTAGCCATATTTATAGTGATAGATGAAGAACTTATTAAAATGTGTTTTGTAATTTTTCATTCTTTTATGTATATTACATTTTACACATTTAATAACTGTGCCCTTACATATAAAACTTTCCAAGAATTATTGCTCAGGTATTATGGCCAATGTGTACATTTAAGTGCTAGCCCACTATATAAAAGTAACAATCAACAATCAATAAACAATTTGTTCTCAGGAGCTTCACCAGGAAATAAGAATTTATATGATACAGCATCCATTGCAAAAGGAAGTTTCTTCTATAAGCATGAGTGTTTAGAAGACAGTTTGAGAGGCATATCATATCCTTGACAGAAGAATAGCGACAGCTTCCCTATTGAGGCCTATAGTCTCCCCAGCTACAGGTTTTTGTCCTGGTTTACAGTAAAAGACAAAAAAAGATGTGAACTCTCTTCTGTGGAATTGATTGAACACACTATAGATGTGCCACTTTTGTTCAAGGAACAACCTCCCTGGCCTTCAGTACTCTAGAGCCAGTAGGATCCATAGCGTACTAGGGCTGCTGACGACAATTTTCCCCTAGAAGACTGCATAGCAACTTCCCACACTAGTAATAAAAATGACTCCATCTCAACACAATCTTTTTTTTTTTTTTTGATGCCCTATAAGGAAAGCTCATGGAATCTTCAGCAACAGGGTCTTACCATCTGTTCTTGCTTACAAACAATAGCATTGGCAATAGTCTTTGTGATTGTAGGATCTTAATGGCCTCTCTGACCAACAACTCAGAGGCAGAGTTCCCACCTCTGGATTCTTATTTAATAACACATGGAAGTGAAACTTGTGCCTTCTATAGTTCTTTATATTTTCCTTTAATAATCCATATATTTTTGAAGTTTAATATATCCCTATCAGTGTTATAAGCCAGGTAGAGTATAATTTTTCTTGGTTGTCTCAGTAAATATCTATACACCAGTGTTTATGAAATGGCTACATTTCCCAATTTTTTGTGGCATCAGTAAATGAAACTGAACTTGATAAGATTTTTGATTATGGCTTTACCTGTTGTTCATGTCAATGGAAATGTTTATATGTAAACACTGCTACATATGGACTCAGTTTATTGGCTGCTCTTGAGTCATGATGGTCTACGAAGCCTCTCCAGTTTCACATAGATATCATCCCACCAAGGGACTTCTAAAAAGCCCGTAAAGCCTTGCATCAGTCTACGGTTCCTGACATATCAAGTTGTATTTGAGCTTATTGTTTTTTTAACTCCCCAGTGAACATAGTCCTATCTTATTTGGTATTAACTAGGCATTAAACCTGAAACATTAACTATAAATTGGGCATTAAACATTACTTTGGCAATCCTTTCTTTTTTTGTCTCCTTTTTCTTTTTTTTTCTTTTATTTTTAATTAATTTATTTATTTATTTTTGGTACTTTATTTACATTTCGGATGTTTCCCCTTTTCTGGGTCTCCTCTTTGGAAACCCCCTATCACCTCCCCCTCCCCGCCTTTGTGAGGGAATACCTCCTCCCACCTACCCACGCACCCATCCCCATATTCCCATCTTGACATTCCCCTTTACTGGGGCCTCTAGCACCCTCAGGCCCAAGGGCCTCTCCTTTCTCCCTGATGGCCATCGAGGTTATCCTCTGCCACGTATATAGTTCGAAAAATGGGTCAATAGATGTGTATTCTTTAGTTGGTGGTCCGAACTCCAGGACAACCGGGGCGGGGGGGGGTGTTCAGACCCATTGACGCTCTTGCTCACTCCATGGGGCTACAAATACCCTCAGCTCCTTCTGACCTTTCTCCAACCCCTCCATCTGGGACCTCACTCTCAGTCCAGCGGTTAAGTGAAACTTGGACATTCTGAACTTTGGGGCTAATATCCACTTATCAGTGAGTACATACCATGTTCGGTTTTTTGGGACTGAGTTACCTCTCTCAGGATGATATTTTCAAGTTCCATCCATTTGCCTGCAAAATTTCATTAAGTCATTGTTTTTAATAGCTGAGTAGTACTCCATTGTGCAAATGTACCACATTTTCTGTATCCATTCCTCTGATGAGGGACATCTGGGTTGTTTCCAGCTTCTGGCTATTATAAATATGGCGGCTATGAACATAGTGCAGCATGTGTCTTTGTTACATGTTGGGGCATCTTCTGGGTATATGCCCAGGAGAGGTATAGCTGGGTCCTCAGGTAGTATTATGTCCATTTTTCTGAGGGTCTGCCAAACTGATTTCCAGAGTGGTTGTACCAGCTTGCAGTCCCACCAACAGTGGAGGGGTGTTCCTCTTTCTCCACATCCTC
>JAPYYD010004876.1:0-12683 GCA_028551405.1 Uromys caudimaculatus | reverse complement strand
CTGAGATTCTCTCTTCTATTTCTTGTATTCTGTTGGTGATGCTTACATCAATGGTTCCCGATCTCTTTCCTAGGTTTTCTAACTCCAGGGTTGTCTCCCTTTGTGATTTCATTATTGTTTATATTTCTATTTTTAGCTCCTGGATAGTTTTATGCATTTCCTTTGTCTGTTTGATTGTGTTTTCTTGTAATTCTGCCTGTTTGATTGTGTTTTCCTGTAATTCTTTAATGGATTTTTGTGTTTCCTCTTGAAAGGCTTCTAGTTGTTTATCTCTGTTCTCTTGTATTTCTTTAAGGGTGTTATTCATTTCTTTCTTCACATCCTCTATCATCATCATGAGAAATGATTTTAAATCTGAGTCTTGCTTTTCTGGTGTGTTGGGGTATCCAGGGCTTGCTGTGGTGGGAGAGCTGGGTTCTGATGTTGCCAAGTACCCTTGGTTCCCATTCCTTATGTTCTTACCCTTGCCTTTTGCCATCTTGTTAACTCTGATGTTAGCTGATCTTACTCTGTCTGGTTGTGGCTTGCCCCTCCTTCAGGCCTCTGTGTCAATACTCCTTGAAGACCAGCTCTCTCTGAGAGGTGCTTGCGTTTGGAGATCTGTGGCCCAGGATCTGCTCTGGGGTGCAGATAGAAATCAGAAGGATCTTGTCCCCAGCTGTCCCTTGGTTCCTATGTCCTGATGGCTCTGCAAGGGTCCCTCTTGATCCAGTGAGTTTGAACAGAAGTGGTGGTTTTGCCTGTGCTCAAAGGTGTGTCAGCACTCCTGGGATACCCGCTGTCTCCTGAAGCCCTGTGTCCCAGGCTGAGGTCCCCAGGCACAGACCCCTCGTGGCCCAGGCAGAGGTCTCCCCCCACAGATGGAACCAGAAGGTTCAGAGGTTTCCTGTCCTTGAGTTCTTCTCAGATCCTATATCCCGCCGGATCAGGCCGGGTCTCGGTGAGCAGTGTTGCTCCCCTTAACCCCACTCACGGCTTTCCACACTCCTTGGAGGGTAGCTTTCTCCTGGCGCTCGTTGGCTATGGACTCCTGGTGGCCCAGGCAGAGGTCTCCACCCACAGACATAAACTGGAAGGTTCAGAGGTTTCCTGCCCCCGAGTTTTCAGGCCCTGAATCCCGCTGGTTTCTGTGAGCTGTGTTCTGAACCCCACTCACGGCTTTTCCATGCTCCTGGGAGGGTAGCTTTCTCCTGATGCTCATTGGCTATGGACTCCTGGTGGGCCAGGCAGAGCCATCTTCATCACCTTGGCATTAAGATTTCAGCATGCCAAATTTGAAGGTCACAAACATTCAGACCTTTGTATATTGACTTTCCTTCTCACAACTATTGAGGAAGAAATTATTTTTTGCTTTTTCAAATGACCAAGTTAATTGTTATAGAGATAAATAATCAATGTGAAAAAATATAGTGATGTCATTGAGCCATCTCATGTAATTATGCTTATAAGCATGGACATTGGAAAAACACTGATCTGTGAATTATATTTTCTCCAACTGTATAGTGGGGGAAAGCAATTAATATTTTTGTTATGTGGGGGGTGACATTGTACGTAGGACAAGACAAATAATAGCACTGGTTCCTGCTATTATAATGTCAGACTGCCTTGTACTACTTCTGGGCAGAGGTGATTCCTCCTGGTTTATCCTGTTTGGCAAAATGTCATGTATGGAGTATGTAGTAGGATATGATAGTTGATTTAGTAGAAGAGGGACAGGACATTGAGATCAGAATATTTAAAGTTTCCCACAAGCTCAAAAAGGAATAACTTACCTGGGATTCAATGTTGCAAGCCTGTAGAGAGAAAGGGCAACTTGCTTCTTAAATACAAGTTCATAAGGTATTTTCTCCATCATAAAAAGAATTAATCATTGTAGAATAGAAATTTTAAAACGACAAAGCCAAGCACATTTTGCCATCTTTCCCTGGTCACTGCAGTGTTTCTAAACCTTCTCCTATGTCCTTATTGTCCAACCCACCCCCCACTCTGTGGTCAATAACTACATTCTATAAGTCTTCATTACTTCCAGAAGGAAAATTAGAAGGTAAAGAATTTGAGAGAGCTCAAGGAAATGTCTGCTTATTAAGTGTAAGACCCTTAAATGCATTAAACAAATATGTTAACACCACTGGAGATGACCACATGATATGGTGAAGGGCACAGACAAGCAGGTCCACCCAACCGCCCTGGGCCACATCGAAGGAGTAAACCCAATTTCAGAAGTTTACCACAAGGATTCAATGACTAACAAGTGTAAGAAGCCTACTTGAATGAGAGTTCTCTTTCAAGAACAAGTGGAAAGTGTGGTCATTTATTTTTAAATGAATTAGACATAATTTGTGGAGTTTAATAACAGAATAAACAAGTCATACTTTAAGGAATGTCTGTGTAATCATAACTTTCAATTAAAAAATTCTTATTGAAAGTTGGTCCCAGGTACATATTGTGTAGTGAAGAAACTGATGTTCAGAGAAGGGAAATGATTTGGCCACATTCATGCAAGAACCGACAGAGCCAGACTGGGATGCTTGGCATTTGTTTCAAACCTGTTTATAAAATTATCTCTAGATGTCAGTAACATTATCTTAGTGATAATGTTAATTATTGATAATCTTACTGACAGTGTTAGAAATCAGTAACATTGATTTCATTTTGAAATTTTGTCTAGACTTTAGATCATAGCCTATCACAGGCAAGAGGGAAGATTTAGGCAAAAAGAAGCTATACATAAAATGACAAGGACTAATGAATTAAAACCAGCCCAATGACAGGATTATGCAGTTTTCTCACACCCAGGGTTTGAAAGATGAAATTCCATATTTATAACACCAATATCCTAATTTTATTGCATTATATTTTATAAACATTAGAATTAGTAATTTATTCAATTCAAGGTTTTAAGCATACTTACTGCTGGCAAGATGGGTCAGTGGAAAAAGGCACTTGCCACACCAGCTTGACAACCCAAGTTTGATCCCTGATAGAAAGAACTGATTCCATAAAGTTGTCCTTTGACCCCCACAGACACAATGTGATGTACGTGCCCCTCCCCACAACATTCACATAATAATAATAATAATAATAATAATAATAATAATAATAATAATACTTAAAGCATACAACAAACTCATTATCTCATGACTATTTTATACTGAGAGGCTCAAATAAGAAAAACTATTTCTTCCTACCAATGGTTTATTTTCCACCATAGTCTCTGTAGGAAGAGAATCACCTCACTCACAGGCAAAACATTCTTTTCTGCAGCTCGTACAGTCTATGAAAATTTCATGTACTCCATGAGTACAGAGGGTACCAGAGTTTCTACCAGAGTCCAGGTGGCACCAGGTGGTCAAGCAAGGGCTCCTGACCATAGGTCAGTTCTTCAGGCCTTCAATGTCTCTATGGTCCCAGGAGACTTGAGACATATGGGTCTCAGTCTTCCAAACAGATGTGTCCCCAACCATGGCTCAGAAAATCGACTAAACTCCAATCCGATCCACTCACTTTAACCATCACACCTTTCATGTCATATTTGCTTACATTTTTTCTCTTCTCTGGTGGAAAATATTATGAAATGCTTTATACATGCATAAGAGAATATAAAATTTATCGAAAGATAACTGTCAAAAAGACAAACACCCAACACTCATTTTAACAATAACACACAATAATAATATCCTTGAGCCCTTAATTCTATGTCTACCTTATTAATGTTAAAAGACAGCCATCAGCTTGGCACGGGCATTAATTAGTACCAAGCTGTACTTCATATTGTCATCTGGCTATGATACTTTGATCTTCCCTTCATCATTTATTTTAAACTTTATCTGTTTATAAAGGGGATGTAGATAAAGTCATATTGAGTATACTATGGGATGTTTTTTTCTCAGGCTACACTTCATCACATGGGGTGCAGCTCATATCCCCATTCTTTATTGTATCTAAAATAACTCCCAGAAGTCCATGGGTTAAAGACATGGTCCACATTGGTGCTGTTGGGAGGTAGTGGGACCTTCTAGGATGTAGAAGCTAAAGGAAGGTTTTAGGTTATTGTGTGTTTGTGTGTGTGTGTGTCTGTGTGTGTGTGTGTGTGTGTGTGTGTCTCTGTGTGTGTGTGTCTGTGTGTGTGTTTAATAGAGGATTGTAGGATGTCAATGTCTTTCTCTTCCTCTTTCGTGCTGCTATGATGTGCTTGCTGCCTTACCACTGGCCCCAAAGCAACCACACCATTTGACCATAAACTAAATCTCCAAAGCTATGAGCCAAAACAAACCTTTCTTCTATTAAAAAGCTTTTGATCTGTCACTATGATTGAGGGGCACATGCCACAACATGTGTGCTGAGCTCAGAGAATAATTTTGCGGAATAAGCTCTCTCCTTCCACATTCAGGTTGTCAGGTTTATACAACAAACACTTTACCCACTTACCCATCTTGCAGGCCCTGAACCTTTCTTCTTTTTAAGTTGATTTATCTCAAGTGTTTGTTAAAATAACAGAAAAGTTCACCAACACAAATCAAAAGACTTTTCTTGTTTTTCACATTACAAATAAAGATTCTATGATCATAGTTTCTGAAATGTGCATTTTCTTAAATTCAGAGGCTTCATATACCTGTATACACTGTCACAACATACCATAATTTTCCCCCAAGTAATTTGACTTGTTTACATCTACCAGCGTAGCAATGCTGCATGAGGCTTCTGCTGTTCTATAGCCCAGACGGCTTTTGGTGTTGGCTGTACTTTTAGTTAATGACAAGCTAGTGAGTGTGCAAATGCCGTTCTGTGGTTTCAGTTTGCAATATCTCAATTGTGTTGGGCATCTCCTCACATCTTTGTGACAACATTTATGTCGTCTTCTGTGGAAGCCCCATCACACCATACTGCTCATGTTTTTACTGGGTTACAGACATCATTTTAACTTCTGTCAGTTAGTTGCCATAAGCACTCAATTCCATTCATCTGCATACAGAAGCCAACCATCATGGTTTTCACTCTGTAGAAACATGTGCCAAGCCCACCTAGCTAATCAACTCTAAATTCTTCCAGAACTCAACAAGTACAACTTTAAAGATACACTAGAACACAACTGATCTTTCATTTTCTTTCACCCGCACCCAAATGTGGGGAAAGGTGCTGGAAATAGGTGTGTCTTTAAGGATCTAGTTTTCAACCAGATCTTGAAAAAAGAGTTTGTTAATCTACCACTTGTCTTTTTTCTTCTTTCTTTCTTTCTTTCTTTCTTTCTTTCTTTCTTTCTTTCTTTCTTTCTTTCTTTCTTTCTTTTTTGACAGCACAATTAAGCACATAAATTTTATGTTCACGAACATCTTTAACCCCTAATTATACCAGTTCGGAACTGTAATCTGGAACAGAGGCATCTGGAGGAGGACTAGGAGCTTGGGAGCCAGAGGCAGGGAACTTGGTTGGCTTTGTGTCTGTCTTGAGGGGACACTGAGTCTTTGTGAAGAGGAGAACAGTGTGCTCTGAACTGGCTTGGGTTACATTAGAGAGGGATCTCCACGCCTAGAATGGCGTTCATGGATTTGACAACTGATAAAAATTAAAGCCACATGAACCTTGATTACATCTCTTTGGCCTATAGATTTTCCTTGGTTCACCTCTCTCTCTCTCTCTGTATTTGTGTGTTATCCTATGGCTTTTATTTTTATCTTTTGCTCACATTTTCTCATTTCTTTGGTTCCCTGTCTGCCTGAAGTGATGTTTCCTTCCCCTCAGCCTCTCACCCTAATCTTGTCAATCACCTAAGTCCCGCCCAGGATCCCCAGTCAACACTGAGAGGGACTGAGTGGTTTTAGTTTTTTACTTTTCTTTACACACTAGAAAACTTTCATTTAAGATTAAATGTTTTATTTTAGAAAATATATTTTTGTATTAAAGCATTATTTATATATTAAAATATATATATTAAATTATATATATGTTAAAAGTCATTTTAACAACTAAGGATTCTTTAAGGTCATAAAAACTACTAAGTAGAAATGCTTACGTATCTTTAGAAAGATATGTGATAGGAAAAAATAAGGAACATTCTCCATAAGTACTGAGTTCAAACCCCAGTTCCATCTCTTCCGGAGACAGAGCCTTCCCTTGAGTCTCTGTTGCCTTTCCTGCTACCCCTTTAGGATTTGGGAGAGTTCTGGAAGTTTTTAATAACCGAAAGAAAGGGCTGGGCAGTGGTGGCGCATGCCTTTAATCCCAGCACTTGGGAGGCAGAGGCAGGTGGATTTCTGAATTCGAGGCCAGCCTGGTCTACAGAGTGAGTTCCAGGACAGCCAGGGCTATACAGAGAAACCCTGTCTCGAAAAACCAAAAAAAAAAAAAAAAAAAAAAACCGAAAGAAAGGCCTTTGCTTCAGCTGGTGACAACATAAAATAAGGCTATTCCTTATCAGAGAAAGGGACAGACTAGAAGGACAGGGAATCCCACAGCAGCATTAGGAAGTGGGAAGAGCCGCAGTGCCTGGGGATGAATGAACCAATCACAATCAGCTTTGATCCCACAGCAAGAGAGAGAGACTACTGCCTCACAGATGTCCAACATTTACCATCAAACTGCTAATTTCTCAATGATGGCTGCCATTCTTTTAGGAGAGAGCAAAGTGAAGCCTCATGGTGCTTCATGTAGGAACCTACTCTCATTCTGTTTTTAAATCTTTTAGTTTTGTATGAAGTCCCCAAAATGTCATCACTAAGAGCACATCCACTCAAAGCATATTCCCTCAGTGTGAAATCTTAACAGTTACACCCAGAATGGGCTGGCTCCCTGTCTATCAAGTCATACCATCCTTTTTAAATTATTAATTGGTTATTTTATTTATTTACATTTCAAATGTTGTTCCCCTTCCGCAAACCCCCTTCCACTCCCCTCCCCTTGGCCTCTAAGAGGGGCTCCCCCACCCACCCACCCATTCCCATATCATCCCTCTAGCATCCCCCTACACTGGGGCATCAAGCCCTCCACAGGACCAAGGGCCTCCCCTCCCATTAATGCCAGATAAGGTGATTCTCTACTGCATATCCAGCTGGAGCCATGGACCCCATCCGTGTGTACTCTTTGGTTGGTGGTTTAATCTCTGGGAGCTCTGGGAAGTCTGGTGAATTGATAACGTTCTTCCTATGGGGTTGTAATCCCCTTCAGCTCCTCCAGTTCTACCCCTACTCTTCCATTGGAGACCCCAGGCTCAGTCAGATGGTTGGCTGTGAGTCATCTGTCTTAGTCGAATGCTGACAGAACCTCTCAGAGGACAGTCATACTAGGCTCCTGTCTATGAGCACATCTTGGCATCAGCAATAGTGTCAGAGTTTGATGTCTGCAGATGGCATAGATCCCAAGGTGAGGTGGTCTCTAGATGGACTTTCCTTCAGTCTTTGTTTTTTTTTTTTTTTGTTTGTTTGTTTGTTTGTTTGTTTTTTTGGTTTTTTTTTTTTTGTCCCTGCATTTCCTTTAGATGGGAACAATCCTTGGTTAAAATTTTTGAGATAAGTAGGTGGCCCCATTCCTCAACTGGGGGGCCATGTCTATCTACTGGAGGTGGTCTTTTCAGGTTCTATCTCCCCATTGTTCAGTATTTCAGCTAACGTCATCCCCATTGAGTCCTGGGAGCCTCTTGCTTCCCTGGCATCTGGATCTTTCTAGTGGTTTTTCCCTGACCCGTTTTCCACCCCCACACACACACACTGCTACATATTTTTATTCATTCTCCTGACCATCCTGTCTCTTCCCATACCTGATCCTGCCCCCCCTTTTTCATCCCTCCCTCTACCTCCTGTGATTATTTTGTTCCCCCTTCTTTGGTCTTCCTTCTTAAAAATTCAATATGGTCTGTAAATTGTATCGTGGGTATTCTGCGCTTTGGGGCTAATATCCACTTATCAGTGAGTATGTACCATGTGTGTCCTTTTAGGTCTGGGTTACCTTACTCAGGATGATATTTTCTAGTTCCATCCATTTGCCTGCAAAATTCATGAAGTCATCGTTTTGTGTAAATGTACCACGCTTTCTGTATCCATTCTACCATTGATGGATATCTGGGTTGTTTCCAGCTTCTGGCTATTATAAATAAGGTTGCTATGAACATAGTGGAACATGTGTCCTTGTTATATGTTGGAACATCGTCTGGATATATGCCTAGTAGTGATATAACCGGGTCTTCAGGTAGAACTATTTCCAATTTTCTGAGGAACCGCCAGAATGTTTCCAGAGTGGTTGTACCAGCTTGCAATCCCACCAGCAATGGAGGAGTGTTCCTCTTTCTCCACATCTTTGCCAGCATCTGCTAACACCTGAATGTTTTATCTTAGCCATTCTGATTCCTGTGAGGTGGAATCTCAGGATCTTTTTGATTTGCATTTTTCTGATGACTAAGGATGTTGAATCTTACTATTCTTAAAGATGTGATAAAATCACCTCCTTCTTGGAACTTCCTTATTCTATTCCAGGTTAAAGGAACATACTGAGCCCATTCTTACTCCAGAAACACACATTTTGTAATCTTACTTGGGGGCAGGGGCTGCAGTATGTGACACATGCAGATTCTTTTAATTTTTATTGTTTTTAAAATATGAATCGATATTAAATTGATTTAAAAAGAAACTAGTTGTGAGATTTTTTTTAAACTTAGCCTAGTGATGGAATTAAGTAGAGGAACAGAATTCTATGCCAGGCTTTGCCAGTCAGAGGTCTGGCCTTGAGCATGTCCTAACCAGTGCACAAATATGGTCAAACAACCAACAGAGTAAACCTGTTCTTCTCCATAAGGTAGCAATAAAATGATAGCCATAAGGCTAGGAATATAATAACATTAGCCAGCATTAACACAAAATACTCAATGAATAAATGTCCCAAGTGGGCATGATGTTTTCCTTAGGCATTACACATCAAATCACTCATTTAATCAACGAACATTTGTTGAGCTCAGAACTTCTGAGCAATGAGAATGCAACAACGGAGTGGCAGAGGATTATGGTCTCGGAGCTGTGATAATGGTGGAACACTGACATCTTAGTGGGATTACTATCTTAGTCAGTGTTCATGTGAGGAGAGACCATGACCGAGGTAATGCTTATAAAAAAGAAAACCGCTTAATTTGGGGCTTGCTTACAGTTTCAGAAGTTTAGTCTATTACCTCAGTATAGCAGAGACCATGGTGGCATGCAGACACACATGGTGCTGGAGAGGTAGCTGAGAGATCTACATCTGGATCTGCAGGCAGCAGGAGAGAGAGAGAGAGAGAGAGAGAGAGAGAGAGAGAGAGAGAGAGAGAGAACGAGAACCACTGGGCCTGGTTTAGGCTTCTGGAACCTCAAAACCTACTCCCAGTGACAGACCTCCTCCAACAAGGCCACATCTACTCCAATAAAGCCAGACCTCCTAATCCCTTCAAACAGTGCTACTTCCTGGTGACCAGCATTCAACTCTATGAGCTATGGGTACCATTGTTATTCAAACCACCACATTCCACTCCTTGTAGGCTTGTAGCCATACTATAATGCAGAAATGCATTCGGACCAACTTCAAAAGTCCTCATAGTCTATAACAGTCTCAATACTGTTTAAAAGTCCAAAGTTCAAAGTCTTTCCGGAGACTCATGGCAATCTCTTACCTGTAACTTCCTGTAAAATCAAAATAATAATAATTTTTAAAAAACAGATTAATATTTCCAACATACAATGGCATAGGATATATGTGTATGTGTATAACCATTATAAAAGGGAGGCTAGTGAAGAAATACGGAACCAAAGCAAGAACAAAACCAGCAGGGCAAACTCCAAATTCTGCGCCACCATGTCTTATGTCAAAGCTCACTTCAGAGTTCCAACTCCTTTCAGTTACAACACACTTCTCTCTCTTGGATTAGTTCTACTCCCTGTTAGCAGCTCTCTTTGCCAGGTATCCCATGACTCTGACATCTCCCCAACATCTTGGGGTCTCCAGTGAAACCCAGGCTTAACTTTCACAGCTTCACACATTGGCATCTCTGGGCCTCCATGCGAGGATACACTCCTGACCCTTACCTGGCCTCAGCAGCTTTCCTTAGCCATGAAAGGAGACTCCACAGCCGATTTCTTGTATCCCTGCCTCTACCATACAGCTGAAGCTGCCACATTCTTCTGCTAAAACATGGCCCCTTCGTTCAAATATACTTTCAGCAGCTTTCTGGTTTTGAAGTTCCCGTCACCATCTAAGCTTGGCTTTCCTGAAACATACTCTGTAGCTCTCAGTGGTCTTGAACTCAGAGATTTGCCTATCTCTGCCTCCTGAGGGTTAGGACTAAAGGTGTGCACCACCACACCTGGTCCTAAATTTTTCTTTAATTCCTTTCCACAAGTTGGAAGCTTATCTGGGTGGGGTTTCCCCCTGAAGTCACCACACTTCTCCATTTAAATTCAGGATTTTCTTGAAATATTTTATCTCCTTGTGCACCAACTCCATAACATTTCCTGATATGCCTTTTCTTTTCAAACTATACATTTTGTATTTTTCCTTGCTTAGCTTGCTCCTTTTCATTATGGATCTGTATAATAATGAATCACTAATAATCAATCAACATAGTCAAAACTAGGCTATCTTGAAATCTCCTCTATCAATACTGTTAATCCAAAACTCTTCAATTTAGTCTCAGGCAGATTTTTTTTTTTTTTTGGACAAGGGCATAAAATATTTACATTCTTCACCAAAGTATCACAAGAACGGTCTCTAGGCCACTTACTATAATTCTTCTCCTCTGAAACCTCTTGAGCTGGGATAATCTACACTGTTCTCAGTACCAACACCTACTGGTATGGCCCATTAAGCCCTGCTTAAAGCATTTCACGCTTTTCTTTTTTTTATTTATTTATTTATTTTATTTATTTATGTTTTTTCTTGATACTTTATTTACATTTCCAATGTTTCCCCCTTTCTAGGTCTCCTCTTTGGAGACCACTTATCCCTTCCCCTTCCCCATCTCTATGAGGGAATTCCACCTCCCACCCACCCGTCCGCCCACTCCCATATTCCCACCTTGACATTCCCCTTTACTGGGGCCTCTCCTCCCTCTGATGGCCAACAAGGCCCTCCTATGTCACATATGTGGTCCGAACCATGGGTTCCTCCATGTGTATTCTTTGGTTGGTGGTCCACCCTCCAGGAAGACTGGGGGAGGGGGGGGTCAGGCCAGTTGACACTGTTGCTCCCTCCATAGGGCTACAGACTCTCTCAGATCCTTCAGTCCCTTCTCCAACTCCTCCATCTGGGACCTTACTCTGAGTCCAGCAGTTACTGCAAAGTGAAACTTGGGTATTCTAAAAGTTTTGGCTAATATCCACTTATCAGTGAGTACATACCATGCTCGTTCTTTTGTGACTCAGTTACCTCGCTCAGGATGATATTTTCAAGTTCCATCCATTTGCCTGCAAATTTCATTAAATCATTGTTTTTAATAGCTGAGTAGTACTCCATTGTGTAAATGTACCACATTTTCTGTATCCATTCCTCTGATGAGGGACATCTGGGTTGTTTCCAGCTTCTGGCTATTATAAATATGGCTGCTGTGAACATAGTGGAGCATGTGTCTTTATTACATGTTGGAGCATCTTCTGGGTATATGCCCAGGAGTGGTATAGCTGGGTCCTCAGGTAGTATTATGTCCATTTTTCTGAGGGTTCCCCCAAACTGATTTCCAGAGTGGTTGTACCAGCTTGCAATCCCACCAACAGTGGAGGAGTGTTTCTCTTTCTCCATATCCTCTCCAGCATCTGCTGTCACCGGAATTTTTGATCTTAACCATTCTGACTGGTGTGAGGTGCAATCTCAGACTTGTTTTGATTTGCATTTCCCTGATGACTAAGGATGTTGAGCATTTCTTTAGGTGCTTCTCAGCCCTGTGAATTTCCTCAGTTGAGAATTCTCTGTTTAGCTCTGTTCCCCATTTTTTGATGGGATTATTTGGTTTTCTGGAGTCTAACTTATTGAGTTGTTTGTGTATGTTGGATATAAGCCCTCTATCGAATGTAGGATTGGTAAAGAACTTTTCCCAATCTGCTGGTTGCCGTTTTGTCCTATTGACAGTGTCCTTTGCCTTACAGAAGCTTTGCAATTTCATGAGGTCCCATTTGTCGATTCTTGATCTTAGAGCATAAGCCATTGGTGTTCTGTTCAGGAACTTTCCCCCTGTACCCATGTGTTCGAGGTTTACCCCCACTTTCTCTTCTATTAGATTCAGTGTATCTGGTTTTATGTGGAGGTCCTTGATCCACTTAGACTTGAGCTTTGTACAGGGAGATAGGAATGAATCAATTTGCATTCTTCTACATGTAGAACACCAGTTGAACCAGCACCATTTGCTGAAAATGCTGTCTTTTCTCCACTGGATGATTTTGGCTCCTTTGTCGAAAATCAAGTGACCATAGGTGTGTGGGTTCATTTCTGGGTCTTCATTTCTATTCCATTGATCTACCTGCCTGTCACTGTACCAATACCATGCAGTTTTTAGCACTACTGCTCTGTAGTACAGCTTGAGGTCAGGAATGCTGATTCCCCCAGACGTTCTTTTGTTGTTGAGAATAGCTTTTGCTATCCTGGGCATGTTGTTGTTCCAAATAAATTTGAGAATTGCTCTTTCTAAGTCTATGAAGAATTGAGTTGGAATTTTGATGGGGATTGCATTGAATCTGTAGATT
>JAPYYD010004875.1:0-12684 GCA_028551405.1 Uromys caudimaculatus | reverse complement strand
CACACACACACACACACACACACACACACACACACACACACACACACACACACACACACACACACACACACACACACACACACACACACACACACACACTCCAAAAGCTCCTGTTAACCCTTAGAAGACAGACTTGGAGTCAATGAATTCTTTTTTTCTGTTCTTAATATGGCCTCAGGGACTAAATCTCCCTCCTGTGTCCTTCACCTCTGTTCATCTCCTTAATTGTCATGTAGGGCATGGGCAGCTCAGTCTCTTCTTATGGGATTCCCAGAGCCCAGGCTTTTGTACTAAAACTGGCAACAGATCAATAAGCATGATTACATTTATGTCTGAGCCCAATACTTTCTTTATTGTTATTAAAAATAAACTTTGACTTGTTAGGAACAGGGAAAAAGATAAACAAATTCATTATTGATAAGGTTGTGTGTTTCTAATACCTGTGTGATTAATTTCAGTTCAATGTGCTATAGTTATCATCGTTCCTGTCTCCAATCTTGGCTGCATTGCTGTTACTCATCTGTGTCTTATGCCTGACTGAGTCGTCTGTCTCCTCTAAGTACTTGTAGCTGCCAGTTAAAGGCAGGCAGTGAATGCATCAATAAACGTCAGAGGTCAGGATGTACTCCTAGTACATAGTATCTGCCTTCATGACTTCTGCTCAGTTCTTACTGCACATGTCTCTTCATGTTGACAGTTATTACCTCACATAGAGCAAGGTTCACAAAAGCATTCTTCCTTTTACAGGCTCAAACTTTACACATTGGTTTAGCCTTAATGCTGCCTGGGTTTTAGTCTCAAGAAATGACTAGGCTATCCCACACTGTCAGAGTATAGGCCTACAGTTGGATAGGGCAGGAAAAGTCATATTATTTATAATAACAAGATCCTCTTACCTAAGTTCTGTTTTTCAGAGCAAAACATGGTTAGTTCCAGAAAGGTTTTACATCTTATATGTGTTTGTGTGTATGAATGTAGTTGTATGTATGAATGTGTCTGTTTGCACTTGTGTGTATGTGTGTGTGTGTGTGTGTGTGTGTGCGTGCGTGCACACGCGCATATGCATTTGTGTGTGAGTACATGTTTGGAGCCCAGAGTCAATATCAAGTGTCTTCCTCAGTTGCTGTCCACCTCACTTTTTGAGGCAGGATTTCTCACTGATCTTAAGACTGCTGATTTGGCTATACTGACAGGTCAGTAACTCCAAGGGATCCTCCTGTCTCTGTCTCCCCATCCCTGGAGTTACAGGCATGGCCTTGTGTGCTTGGATTTTAGGAGTTCTAACTTATATTCTCAAATTTATATGGTGAACATTTCATTCATTGGGGTTTTCCCCTAGCCTGGATTTACATTTTAAAAATATAAAAAAAGGCTTTGAATTTGGATGAGCTAATTAAGTCATCAACATATAGGACACAGTAGTCTCTTCGTGTTTTCATGTATTCTGTGTCCTTTGGTTCGGAGCATAGAAATGGAGCTCGTGCACACTATCCTTTTTTTTTTTTTCTTGCCTAAAGTTTATTTATAAAACCAGCATAGGACACTGGTCATCTGCACATAGTGCGTAGGCGGGTGTGTCCCTGCAGTCCATCAAGCCCAAATGCCAAAGGGCCCCAGCTGCAAACTCAGCCGCCTGGCTTTCATCGCTCACCCCAAGTTTGGGAAGCAGGTTCGAAGCTACATGGCCAAGGGGTATATAGGCGCTGCCAACCAAAGCCCAAGGTTCAAACCAAGGCAGAGGCCACAACTCCAGCTAAGACCCAGGCTCCTGCTCCTGCTCAGGCTCCCAAAGGTGCCCAGGTCCCTGTGAAGGCCCCGTAGAAAAGGCTACTGCCAGTGTGAAGACAGACGGACTGCAGGGACACACCTACCTACACACTATTTGCAGATGACCAGTGTCCTATGCTGGTTTTATAAATAAACTTAAGGCAAGAAAAAAAAGAATAGTGTGCACAAGCTCCACTTCTATGCCTAGGCTATCAGGAACATGTAAATGGGGATTGAGTGAGCTAACTAATTAATCAAGAGCGGGCAGGTGGCAGTTTGAAATGTAAATGAGGTGATGCTGTCAGCCATCAGCCAGAAGGACTGGCATGAGTTGGCATGGTGAGCAGAAAGTACCTGCTTCTGGGGAAAGCAGGGGCACAAAGGCAATAGGAGGCCTAGGACAAAGGAGCCCTGAGCCCTCATCCCTGCCTTTGACCCACGGTTTCATTTCATGTCTCTGTCTCCAAAGAGATTTTGAGAAATGACGGAGAGCAGCTGGAGGGACGGGGAGGAAAGCCATCTGTAGGCACACCCATCGACAAGCCTGCACCCCTTTTCCTTGTGCTTCCCTGCTTCTTGGGGGGAAAGGCACCTTTTTTTTTTTTTTTTTTTTTTTTTTTTTTTTTTTTTGAGACAGGGTTTCTCTGTATAGCCCTGGCTGTCCTGGAACTCATTCTGTAGACCAGGCTGGCCTCGAACTCAGAAATCTGCCTGCCCCTGCTTCCCAAGTGCTGGGATTAAAGGCGTGCACCACCACTGCCCTGCGACCCCCATTTTTTTTTAAAAGTTAGAGTCTCATGTATGCCAGGTTAGCCTCAAACTTACTTTGTAGCAGAGGGTGACCTTGAACTCCTGATCCTTTACCTCCCCAGGGATTACAGGTTTGTACCATCAGGCTAGGTTATATGTAGTGCTTGAATCAAATCTAGGGCCTTGGGCATGATAGGCAAGCGTTCTATCAATTGAATCATATCTCAACCACTCTCAACTAGAGGAATTCGAAATCTCCTTCCATATTCACTTAATATATGATGTTTTGTGGCCATAAAAGTTGGCACGTGGGGTTGGAGAGATGACTCAGAAGTTAAGAATACTCATTGCTCTCACAGAGGACCCAGCTTCAGGTTCCGGCATCCACATAGTAGCTCAAAACTACTTGTGATTCCAGAACCACCTGTGATTCTGATTCTGCCGGATCTGATTCGGCCCTCTCCTGATTTCCTAGGTCATCAGGCATGCTCTTGCTGGAAACGTATGCCACGCCAACCCCAGGAGAATCTGCGTGACAAGTTCCACAGACTGAGGCAAAAACTGCAAAAGGAGGCCTCCTGGAACCGGTTGTGGAACTCTCACCCGGAACAAAACATTGAGCCGTAATTCTCATGGCAATTTATCTGTTTTATTTTCTTTTATTCCTTTTCTTATTTACGACATGTTCCTGATAGCCTAGGCCAAGATCTTTTTTTTTTCTTTTTTTTAATAATATTTAAAGGAAATGGAGAAAGTTAACCTTTCTTTTATTTTTTTTTAAATTTTTATTTTTTTACTTATTCATTTTACATTCCACTCACTGCCCCCTCCCTCCCCCACCCCACAATCCTCCCATCCTCCCTACTTTTCTCTGCTGAGCATGTGGGGGCCCCCTGGGTATTACCCCACCCTGGCACTTCAAGTCTCTGTGAGGCTGGGCACTTCCTCTCCCACTGAGGTCAGACAAGTCAGCCCAGGTAGTAGAGCATATCCCACATACATGCAACAGCTTTTGGGATAGCCCCTGCTCCAGTTGTTCAGGACCCACATGAACACTGAGCTGTACGTCTGCTACATATGTGCAGAGAGGCCTAGGTCCAGCCTGTGTATGTTCTTTGGCTGGGGGTTCAGACTCTGAGAACCTCAAGGGTCCAGGTTAGTTGACTCTTTTGGTCTTTCTGTGAGTTGCTATCCCCTTTGGGGCCCTCAGTCCTTCATTCTTCCATAAGAGTCCCCAAGCTCCACACACTGTTTGGCTGTGGGTGTCTGTATCTGTCTGAGTCAGCTGCTGGGTGGAGCCTCTCTGAGGACAACATGTTCCTGCAAGCAAAACAGAGTATCCTTTTTCCTTTGCTACTTTATTTACATTTCAAACGTTTTCCCCTTTCCAGGTCTCCCCTTTGGAAACCTCCTATTCCATCCCCTCCCCCTGCCTCTATGAGGGTATTCCCCCACCCACCCACCTACTCTCATCTTCCCTCACTAGAATTCCCCTACACTGGGGCATCTAACACCCTCAGGTCCAAGGCTAGGCCAAGATCTTAAGCGAGAAAAATGGATAAGAAACCACACCTTCAGATAAGGTCACTAGCCATGACATTATCTCTGGGAAAAACCAGCGCTTTATTTCATAAATCATTTATAAAGTTACATAGTATTATGATAGATAAAAACTTCCCCAATAATGAAATTTCATATGGCTGCATGTGTGTAATCAGAGGTGGGCTTTGGTATGTGGTAAAGAAAGCCTTAAATAAAAAGAATTAAAATAGTTTAAATTTACACTTTGAAGATTTATACAAAATTAGGCATTAGACGTTAAACAGTAACTAATCATAAAAATTTATTCACCTGCTTTTGGAAATGTGCCACTAGCTTGGATGATTGCCCACTGAATAGAATTTTTTTTTGAGTTATAATACTTAGATGATTCCTATTATACCAAATAACAATTATGACATCTTTTATTCATGATTCTTTCATTGTATGCATTCTTTCAGAATTGTAATACCCGGATGATTTTTATGCTTTATTGTGCCAGATAATGACGATACTTGTGATTGTTTCACTGAATACATCTTCTAAGAGCTGTAATATTTGTCTCTTTATGTATAAAAACCCCTCCTTGAGAGCTGCAAAACACACTCAGATCCAAACTGCCTCCGTGTTTGTTTCTGTTTGTCACCGCTGAATCCTTACCTACCCAGTCTTCGAGAACCCTCGTCCCAGGGAACCCCACACCTGCCTCGGGTGGTCCGTGGCAAATGTATATGTGTGAGGTAAAACCCTCACATACATACAATGAAAACAATCTAAAAAATTAATAATTAAAAATTGCTATTGCAAAGCTGCTGGTTGTCACCAAAACTCAGTTTTAATACCTGTAAAATGGGTATGGCAGCATGAATCTACTTGACATTGGATGGTGAAGTCAAAAAAGTGACAGAAATGTATGAGAATTAAGTTTTAACCCTCTCAGGTCTCTCAGATCCTCATGTATGCCTTTACTATGCAAGCTCACCTCCATTTCTTTCCTTAATTATCTTTGTGTAGGACTCTGTCTTCTCAGAGATTCCAGAGGTGGACCACATGTGTAATTTCAATCAAGCTTCCCTTACTCCACAGAGATACTGCTGTTATGAAAGAACACAGTGGTTCAGCTAGTCAACTCCTGGAAAAGAACATCCACATGACATTCAGACATCGGACCTTGAGTCAAGTCCTCTGGCTCCATATTTGTCAATCAGGTCACATGGTAGCATACGCAATCCTGTCCTTGGGCTGTAGGGACATCCACAATGTCCACCCATGTTGCCCTTTGCTGACTGCCCATGTCTCTTCTCAGGAGATGTTGTAGATACTCATCTTTAGCATCGGCTGGTCTCTTCCACAGCATTATTTTTGGTTTCACAGTGGTTTCATCTGTTGCCTTTTCAGGAGCTGCCCATAGGGATCATGTCCTGGCCTCTTAGCTTTCCTGTGATGTACCAAGGATACCTCTATGCCCCCTGCACACAATTCTTACAATCTCCCTTCCTATGAATTTCAGATGCTGACAAGTTCTGCTACAGTGAGATACAGTGGTTAAATTCTGATCAGAGCAGTGGCATCCTATCCAGATGGTTGAATGTGGAGAAACACTTGCTTGGATTGTCTGTGAAGCAATTTTTTTTCTCAGTCATTCTATCCTGGAAGGAAACGTCTTAAAACTCAGGCTCAGAAAATTCTATAGGGAGGCTCATTAAGTCTCAGAAATCAAACAACTCAAAGTCTCTGTTAGTCCTTGAAACTGATCAGATGTACAAGGTCTTCCCTTCTCAAAGTTTTATAAGCACTAAGGATTATCGAGGACAAGAGATTCCCTGACCTGTTAAGTTGCCAAGAAAATGTACAGAGAGTTTCAGAGTTCAAGCTTCTTCTCCTTCTCCTTCTTCTCCTTCTTCTTCTTCTTCTTCTTCTTCTTCTTCTTCTTCTTCTTCTTCTTCTTCTTCTTCTTCTTGTCTTCTTCCTCTTCCTCTTCTTTTCTTCTTCCTCTTCCTCTTCTCTTCCTCTTCCTCTTCTTCTCTTCCTCTTCCTCTTCTTTGCTATGGGTGACATCTTAGAGCTATCCAGGCTTATATAAGGAACTTCTCACCCCCAACTCCTACAAGAAATCCCAATGAACCAGCTGGTTTGCCAAGTTGAACTTTGGTGTAATTGTTATTTTGGTCTGCAATCAGTTCCTTATCTGGGGTTAATAGGTGGTTCAGTTTCTGTTCCATCTTCTTATCGTGGGTTGCTTTGTGTGAACAGGTTGCCTTGAAGCTCTCAAACCAATCTTTCAAATGGCTTTAGGTTTTCACACCATTGAGCCTGTCCTGGTGGGTGAGCTGCAGCCCAAACCCAAGATACCCTAAAGACGGCTTTCCTATGATGCCAATGCAAATTACTTGGCTTTAAAAATATAGTGTATCTAGGTCGTACAAAAGTATAAGAGTTTGACATGAAATTTTACATGATCCTTTCATCACACTTCCTCTCATTACCCAAACTGGTTACCCTCCCACTGGTCTCCTCTTTATTCCTTTATAAATATTTTTCTCTGTCTAGGCCTTTTGTTTGTAAGGTTCCACATGTGGGGCCTGGAGAGATGACTAAGTGGTAAAAACACTTTCTGCTCTTACTGGAGTGTGGTGGCCTGGAGGTTGGTGCCCAGCATCCATATTGGGTGGCTCAACAACTGCCAGTTCTAGGGGACCCAGTGTATTCTTCTGTTCTCTGCAGGAACCTATATATGGGTGTGCAGTGTGCCCACCCACAATGTGACTGACAACAAAGTAAAGCCTAGAAGGAGTCCATTTGCAATGTTTGTCTTTCTGAATCTGATTTATTTTGCCTAACATGGTGATCTCTGGTTCCATCCATTTTCCTTATAGGGACAGAAATACAGGAAAGGATGTAGCAATAAACCTTTGCAGCTACACCTGATGTGGGAGAACAGCAGAGAAGGAGTTCCAGAGGCATCAAGATTCACAGATGGAAAAAGCATTGAAGGATGGAACCCCTTCTTCCTCAGTTATTGTTGGACTACTATGAAGAGACACCATGGCCGAGGCAACTTATAAAGGAAAATAAAATAGTTAATTGGGAGCTTGCCTACACTCTCAGAGAATACGTCCACGGCCACCACTGTGGAAAGAATGGCAGAAGGTAGTCATGGCACTGGAGGAGTAATTTAGAATTTACATCTGATCCAAAGTCAAGAGGCAATGAGAGAGAGAGAGAGAGAGAGAGAGAGAGAGAGAGAGAGAGAGAGGGAGAGACTGGGAATGGTGTGGGGTTCCTTCCCAAATACTGCCAACTGTGGAATAAGCATTCAAATACAGGATTCTACAGGGACCATTCTCATCCAAACCACCACATCCTTTTACCATGGGCTGCATGCAACAAAACAGTGTGAACACACACACGTGCACACACACACACACACACACACACACACACACACACACACACACACACACACACATACCTCCACTGTTGGGCTGCATGCAGGGAGCCTTCCTCGGGGGTCTCTGGCCCAGCCGAATGCAAGGGTTCTGGCAAGGTGGGGAGCGCGAGCGGGGACGGAGTCTCCTCCGCCTCGGTCCCTGTGGCTGCCGCCTGGGCCGTGCCAAGATGCTGCACTTACTGCCCCATGCTGAGTCGGCCCGGGACTGAGCCCACGAGAGGCCAACTAGCCTGTGGAGTGCGGGAAGCTTCTGGCGGTTCTCGGGAGAGCGGATCTCTTCCCAGGCCGAAAGTGTTACAGCTCTTATGATAGAAGCTTTCAGACGCTGGAGTAGTTGTTGCTCCTTTATTCCTTCTGGATGGATGGTGGGCGGGGGGCTTACACAGGTTAGGATAGTCTAATACACTGTTTGGGGCGGGTCAGGGGTTTGGCAACCGATACTTCCCATTGGTTGGGTCTGGGGGCTTTGCGGTACCTCATTTGCTTGTGGGAGAGGCCAACGTTGCTTTCTACGTGACAAATCTCACATTCCAGGCCTCTCTCTCTATAGGGGTTGTAAAAGCTGTAGCTGTTTTTACAGGAGTCTTCCGGGAGCATTGGCCAAAAACATATTTCTGTCCCTAGTGGCTATTCTACTGGGTCTCCCAGAGTTTTCAGTCTGTGCTCAACTGGGTGCCAGACTGCCTGCCATAGGCCACTGCCCCACAATTCCCCCTTTTTCTTTTATTATGGAGAGGTGTTATCAGAATAACTGTCTCCCATATTGGGAACAGTTTAATATTGAACCAAGACCTGATTGGCGGTGAACTTCGCCATGCTACTCATCTGCTGCTTTAGAAACTGAATGAAGCAAGGTGCCAAGAGAAGCAAGGCTCCAATGGCTAGTATGGGGGGTTGGGAAGGCAAGAGAGTTCATCTGTAGCTGTAAAGTCTCATGTCAGTCCTCTAGGGGGCTGAGCACGTGTCTCCAGATCTCAGCATGTGTCTCAGGAGTCTTCTGTCTGGAGGAAGGCAGCTTTGTAGTATCAGGCAGGTCTCAGGACATGGTGTTGTCTTCACTGGATCTGTAGCAGCAAGCTTCTGTGGGGATAAGCCTGTAGGAAAATCATGGAGGATCAGGTTCCCAGCAGAGGGATGCCTGCATAGGGTGAATAGCAAGTTAAGCCTGTAATGGTTTGCTTGGGAGCACAGCACGGTAGGTCTGCTTTGGATAGCTGAGAAAGAAAAGTCTTGAGGTTGGCAGTAACTGCTTGTAAAAGGAAAGTGGTTGTAAATTAAGGATTGAAGAAGAACCAGTGATCCAAATAGTTGATTTGACCTGTGGGAGTAGATTAGGTGACTTTTGAACCTTAAAAGAAATCTTAAACAAGTTGGAAGATTTTTTTGATATATCAGGAATGCTAGTGAGAAAATAAACATTTAAATCTGGAGAGAGGCAAGAGTTAATTTTTGAGGAAAGGAAAGGGTGGGTTTGAGGGGGTGTATTGAGGTAAGGGAGATCTCTGTTCCTAAAAATGCAATGGGCAGAATTAGTTGGATTTTATGAGGGGATATTTTGAATCCTAGGGCAGATAGGGAAGGTATTAGCTGGTCCTTATGTTGGGAAGGGGAGGTAGAAGAGTCTCCCTACACCAATATATCATCCCTATAATGATAAATATTTAGTCCCTTTTAAAATGGGGTTTTAATGCAGTGGCTACAGCCTCCTGACAAATGGTTGGACTGTTAGCCATTCTCTGTGGGAGGACAGTCCATTTGTATCATGAGGCTGGGCCAGAATTGTTAATGGGGGGTGCTGAGGATGCAAAATGTTCACAGTCTCTGGGGTAGAGAGGGATGGAGAAAAAGCAATTTTTTATGTCTATTGCTAATAAGGGTACATTGTCAGGGATGGCTGAGATGTGGGGTAGCCCTCTTTGTGGGAAGCCCCAGACTTGAATGGTTTTGTTAATTGCCCTCAAATCTTGTAATAATCTCCATCCCCCTGAGGTCTTTTTTATACCAAATACAGGGGTGTTCCATGGACTGCGGGAGGGGCGGATGTGCTGCAGCAATAGCTGTTCTTCTACCAGCTGTGTGAGGGCTCTAAGCTTCTCCCTTGGTAGAGGCCACTGTGGAAACCAGACGGCTTCATTGGAGAGCCAATCAAGGCAGGGAGTATTAATTTTAACAGTGGCCCCTAGAATTGGGGATGATTTGGAGGAGGATACTTAGGATCTCCTTGGGTATTATTTTCCTTATAGGTAATGTGGTCTCTTTCTGGTTGGGTAGTAAGAACCACCTCTAAGACCTGTAAGATATCTCTCCCTAGGAGATTGGTAGCCACCTGAGCCATCAGGGGGCATATGAGGCCAGTAGCCCCATCCGGGTCTTCCCACCTGTAGACCTGCTTGGTGATAAATGCATGAGAGGTACCCCCTACTCCTAGGAGCTGGGGCCCAGGGATCAGTTGCCAGTCACATGGGATCTCTTGCTGTCTTAAAATTGTTCTGTCTGCTCCAGTATCAATAAGACATTTGAATGGTTTATTATCTATTTTAATGGTTAATTTTGGATGGGAGCCTTCTGAAATGCTGGACACCCACAAGGCTTCTATGGGAGTATCTGTCCCTCTTACTGTCGGGACTGAGGGCTGCCCCATCTGAAGTTTAAAGACTTTAGTGACTTACCATCTTTATCATGTGTAGCAGTACAGTGTTTCCTCCAGTGGAAACCTTTTCTGCAGTGGGGACAGATATACTTAGGGGGGTTAGAGTCTGTTGTGGGGGGAGAGTTCTGTGGGAATTCATTCATTCCTCCAATGCCTTGCCTCTCCACAATTGAAGCAGATTCCTTCTGTTTTTACTGCTGCTACAAATGCCTGTGCCACAGATGTTATCTGGTGTGATGCTGTCCCTATATCTTGAGTAGCCACAATCCCTCTATCGTGATGCTTCTCCTGGAGACTCTGGCAAGCCAGCCTGGATTCAGAAGTCATGCCTTCCCATACAATGGTCTTAAGAAGAAGTTTCTCTGGCTGTGGGGTTGGGAGTTTTTCTTTCTAGGCTCATTTTAGTTCTAAGAATAAAATCAGATAAAGGTTCTCCCAGCTTTTGATGGAGAGAGAGCAGGGAGGAGGCAGGATCTTGTGACCCTGAGGGTGGGGTCAGTCTTTCCCATGCCTGGGTCGAGAATAATTTAACTTGTTCATAATAGCCTACAGGCTGATTTGCCTGCCTTGCCCCAGTAGAAAATTCTTCCTTGCCAAAGAGTTCATTAAAACCTCATGGGGTGTCACCTCTGTCCTGGTTTTGTCTGACTTGTTGACGGCATTCATCTCTAAATAAGGCTTCCCACTCTAAAAACATTGGGCCAGGAAGGGAAGAACGGCAAATATCCCTCCAATCTTGGGGGGTGTTTAAGTTGGCAACATGGCTCTGTAGGAGAGATTTTGTCCAGGGTGCGTGGATGCCCTCTTCCTTTACTGCCTGCCTGAGTTCTTTTAAGTCTGAGGCTTGGAGTGGGTACCAATTGAGTGGTTTAGTTCAACTGGGGTTGATATTAACCGGGAGTGCTTGAGCATTATGGATTTCTAGCTCCGTATCAGACCCCTGGGTAGCATGGGAGGCAGGGTTAGTTTTTGCAAGAGAGTCTCCGACATTACAAAGCTGTTGGGTGGTAGAGGGTGGAGGATAAAAGACTGTAAGTTTTACAGGTCTTTTGCTTTTCCGGCTTGGAGAAGAGGGAGGAGAGAAACCTCTCTTAGGTTGGATGGGGGGAGGTGCAGTAGGGGGAGAGGCAGGCAGAAGCTCCTTTGTTTTGTTAATGGAGCCTTGCCCTTGAATGGGAGAGGGAGGAGCTGGAGGAGCAGAAGGTTCCTTTAGTGTTGCCTCCAGGGCATAAGGGGGGGAAGGGTTGGTAAATGGATTTTATTTCCCTTGTCAGTTGGGTAAGGGCTGCGAGATCCGAGATAGGGTGGATCTTAGGTCCTTGATTTTTGGGTTCATCTGATTGAGGAGGCTCAGGAGCTGTGTTGCTATCAGCCTGTCCTACTTTAGGTGACAGACCTATGCATTGCCGAATTGCAGCTAAGATTGGCAGAAAATCACAAGAGGGTGTTTTCCTTCTTGGGTATCTCTGTTTTTGATGAGAGAAGCTACTCGGGCCCATGAGTCTGGGCTATAAATGCTATCATTGGCCATGCTTGGCGCTATCTTAAGGACTTCCTCCCCAAACCAGGAGGCTTGTCTTTTGGTTATTTGTATTCTGTGGGATTTTAGAAGGGCACGAATTTCCCCAGCCTGGGGAGATTTTTTTGTGTGATTGTGAGCTGCCAATGACAGAAAAGAGGAGAAACGCTTTGTCCAATGGGAATGTTCCCTTGGCCTATTGGCTTTGGGGGATTCCACAGAGGTCCAAAACGCTAAACCTTTCCGCAGATTTGAGAACTGGTGGCTGCCCTGTGGCTTTTAAGTGGTTGCTGTGTTACCAGTTTTTCTTGTTTTTAAGAGAAGTTAGATAGAGAATCTTTGCCAACGCCCATTACGGGCTGTCAGAATTCGAACAGAGACTAGAGGAACCTTCGGCCAACAACAGAGAGTAGCTCTGGCCAGAAGGCTTCAATTGTCCCTTCAGCTTATCTAAATTCACACTATGGTGCTGACTGAAAGCACAGAAGGAAAGGACAGGTTTGATTTTGGGGAGCTTATCCTTCCGAGTTCTCCGTTCAGTGCAGTCAGGTCACTGTTCGAGTGCCATGTTGGTCGCCAGATGTTGGGCCGCATGCAGGGAGCCTTCCTCGGGGGTCTCTGGCCCAGCCGAATGCAAGGGTTCCGCCAAGGGGGGAGCGCGAGCGGACGGAGTCTCCTCCACCTTGGTTCCTGCGGCTGCTGCCTGGGCCGTGCCAAGATGCTGCACTTGCTGCCCCATGCTGAGTCGACCCGGGGCTGAGACCACGAGAGGCCGACTAACCTGTGGAGTGCGGGAAGCTTCTGGCGGTTTGTACTCACTGATAAGTGGATATTAGCCCAAAAGTTTGAAATACCCAAGATTCACTTCACAGCAACCATTGGCCTGAGGGTGGGGTCCCAGATGGAGGAGTTGGAGAAGGGACTGAAGGAGCTGAGGGAGTTTTTCAGCCCCATGAGGAGGGAGCAACAGTGTCAACTGGCCTAAACCCCCCCCCCCCCCCCCCCCCC
>JAPYYD010004874.1:0-12684 GCA_028551405.1 Uromys caudimaculatus | reverse complement strand
CCGGCGCTGATCAGGTGTGGGGCCCTGTGGCCCAAGCTGAGGTCTCCGGCCGTCGCCGGAAGCTGCTGGCGGTCAGTCTCTGTCCAGAGGGGAATTCTTATGTGAGCAGAGTAAGAAGTTTACATGTAGGCTCATAGTTTGGCAGTATCAAGGCTTAGGTGTCTCAAGCTGTTTTTAGATGATGCCAGGCCCCAAAGTCTACTGGTTACTTATCCATCCCCAGCATAAGATGCATCAACTGCTCTTCTAGATAACCTGTGTTCCATTCTAAGCATCCAGATCGGGTGGCTCACAACTACCTATGCCAGCAGTGACAGGAAATCCAGCATCCTCTGTGGAACTCTATAGGAACAGCAACATATATACAATACTCGCACTCTCACACATAATTTAAATATAATAAAAAATATTTTGGAATGGGAGGATAAAACAGGGAGGGGGAGGAATGAGGGATGTAAGAGAAGAATTATAGGGAACACTAACAGCCATTTGAGTGGTCATATGGAAACAACATAGTAGAAACTTCTTAATATATACATATATGAAAGAAATCTAAATTAAATCACCAAATAACAGGGGAGACAAAGCCACAACTAGGCCTCTATAACAACTCAAATGAAATCTCTAGTGCAAGGATAGGTTACATCTAATTAAGTTGTTAACCAAAGGGACCCCATGAAACTGTCAACCAACCCAGGCTGTTGCCAAAGCTATTGATTGTTTTCATAAACTGATGGCAAGGCCATTTTGCTGAAGACAACACCTATATAACTGTTTGAACGTGGAAAAGTCAAATTGATACCTACCTGGAACTTTCATTCTACTGACCTAGTGTTCATGGTACTGTAATATACTCTGCATGTTACCAGAGGGGGAAGCTAAACACCAACCTAACTACAAACCCTATGCTCTACAATGGTGATCTGCCTGCAAAATATGCTAGTGCAATACTGGCACAATAGTTGTGGGAATTGTAGGCTTATAGGTTTTTCAAAACGTACTTTAATAAGGGTTCTTAAGCACTTGAACTTCCCTTATAGCTCATCTACCAACGGTAGGGGAGGAAAATGGCTAATAGAACGGGAGTACGTGGACCTGTTTAGAAATAGTTCCTTATTTTAACCTTCATTGTATGCAGTTCAGTCCACTAGCAAAACACCAAACATGAATCAGCAGCAGCAGCTCCATCAGGAAGAAACCGAGAGGCATCTCTGATCTACATGAGTCTGCTGAAGTGGCAAGAAGCAGCCAGAACACCACCAGAAGTTCTTTGGTGCACTTCTCTCTACAAAGTCACAACAAGCAAAGATCAGAAAAAAAAATCAGTTTGAACCAATACAATAGTACTATCAGCAAAGACTAGTGTCAGCAAAGTCCAATGAAGACAAGCAAGGTGAACCAATGCCAGAGTGTCATCCACTGTGTGTTGGATTATACTTCTACTTTTTCCAAACATCACATGTCCTTTCAAGCCTCTGCTCCACCAAAACATTACGTGCCCATTCAGCAGACAGCTTCCAGAAAAATATCATGTGTCTGTTCTTAGCAAAACATCCTCTTATAAGACCATTTCCATTAAAACAGCACGTGACACAACTGAGTCTCCAACAGAACCAAAAAAAAAATCCCACTTCAGGGAATAACCACCACTGATTGGATTTAAGGTCAACTCCATGAGATGGAACACATGCCTAACACTGCTCAGGTATCCAAGATCCTGACATTAGGTAGGACGTGGATCTAGAAGAAAACCAAATACTATTCTGATAAAGGAAAATAGCAATAAAATGGCTCCTAATGAAATTCTTTTTCACTCATAAATCAGCGTCCTGCTTAGCCATCATTAGAGAAGCTTCCTTCTGTAGCATATGGTAACTAATACTGAGACCCACAATTGGACAATGTACAGAGAGTGAGAGAACTTGGAACACTTTGTCTTCAATGGGAGCTTCCATCCAATCCCTACACTCGGGGTTCAGGGAGCTATGAGGAAGCAGAGGCCGGAAGATGACAAGCAGCAATAGGGTTGAAAGTCACCGAGGAAACAGTGCCTTCCAGGCACAAGAGGACTGATGCATGTTTGAACTCACAGACTGGCAGCATGCACAGGTCCAAGTCACATGGGTCTTAGTGCTACAAAGGGAACTGATCATGGGCCTCTATCATTAACCCAGAAGCTCTTTCCAATTAATAACTGCTTGCAAAGGAAAAATTAGTTTTCTCTAGCAGAATCTTGCTGGATATACAAACCACAGTTTACAAGAGGCCTCATGCCCAGCAGGAGATGACCAACACAAGACAAACTCAATGGTATTTTTAGAGATCATTTGTCTCATAATGCTTTGTGCATATATATTTTTAACCTTGTCTTTGGGTTATGGTTTCTGATTTTGTGTTTTTAATGGTGTGTGTGTGTGTGTGTGTGTGTGTGTGTGTATGTATTTCTTGTGCTTTTTCTTAACTTCTTTTCCTCTTACATGTTTTTGCTTTGTTTTATTCAGGTTTGTTTTCTAATTGGCCTTTGCTTTCTAAAGAGAAAGACAAGGAAGGCATTGAGTTGGAAGGGTAGGGTGCTGGGGAGGATCGGAGGCAGACATGGGGGAGGAGGAACTGAATATACTATCTGAAAAAATTATTTTCAATTAAATAACATTTTTAAAAAAAAGATACATTTTATTTTTATCCTGAATGCTGTCTATTTGTAGAGAAAGACATATCTGCTACATTTTGACTCAGTCACAGGAAAACATGCATGAAAAACTGTCAATAAAAGAAAGATCTATAGAGAACCGGGACTTACTTTCTTTAGTTATAGCCATGTAAGCTGCTTATCAAACCCCCAGAGAGGAAGTAACATTAAAATCAGGATGAAGGAAACACAGTTAATGTATTTACATTTATGCTACATGTACTTCTATTTACAAATTACCAGCTGTATCCCATCATTCCATTATCTCTTTAACCGAGAGTTACAGGATGAAGAGCCAAAGGCACTGGGTTAATTTGTGACAGGCTTTTCTTCAGCACCTCCTGGATCATTTGCCTCGTTGTCTTCTCCTTACTAATCAGGGAGAACGTTCTTAAAACTGCATTAAGAAATGGTCACAGAAACAGATTCTTTAATATGTATATATATATACTCTTTATGAAGGAAAAGACCAAACCACTATCAATGAACCTCAAATCTTGTTTTTCCTGGAGAATAAATTTTCTGCCCACAAAATAGCTCCACATCCCTCCATCCTGTTTCTATTATAGTTGAGTCACACAGTGAACTGTGAAAAGAAAGGAAAATGCTAGTGTACCGTGTACACATACCAAGCAGTGGGTGCTGGAGCACTGTGGTACAAGTCATCCCGTCGTTTCTTTTATGAAATGTGATTCTTATCATTTCCTTGGAGCTAGCCAAATAAAATATCAACTGCATTATGTCATTTTTTTGTGTAAGCCCACACATACTTGCTTTTTTTTTTTTTTTTTTTAAAGATTTATTTATTTATTTTATGTGTATGAGTACACTGTAGCTGTCTTCAGACACCAGAGGAGGGCATTTGATCCCGTTACAGATGGTTGTGAGCCACCATTTGGTTGCTGGGAATTGAACTCAGGACTTCTGGAAGAGCAGTCAGTGCTCGTAACCGCTGAGCCATCTCTCCAGCCCCATACTTGCTTTTATACTAGAGTTCTTTTTAAATAAAAATGTGCAAGTGAACTTATAACTCGCCTGCTGTATGAAGGCAGCAGGATACGTCATAATCACGCTGCTGGTACTAACCAACCAGGTAGTGAAGCACAGAGAGGGTGCAAGAAATATTCTGAATGAAAACATCGTTATCTGGATGTGAATAAAGTGATTGATTGATTGATTGGTTGATTGATTGATTGATTTAATGAAAGGGCTCCAAGAAAGCAAGATAGGTGACAGGCATGTCCAAGATGATACAAGCTTTGGGAGGACTGATTTTTATGTGCAGCGGGGGATGAGAACATTTGTTCCTTGCTGACTCAGAGTCAGAGCCCCAGATGAAAACGAAGAGTTGTCAGTACAAGCTTCCCTCATTAGAAACTCATATTTATTGGAGAGTGTGGATCCATCCAGGCTGTGCCGGATGCCCAGGGCTGAGTCAGATGCTGTCATGAACCAGATGGGCTTTCATAGGAGGTGGCTGGGCTTGAGTTGAAATTTGTAGAAATAAGAAAAAATGACTCAGGCTGCTAATGAGTGGTGAATCAAGGGAGAAGTAATGAGTGTGGTAGAACATGAACTACTCACTGGGGAGAGAGGACCGCCAGTCCTGCCTCTGTGAGCTTACTAACGTTGGTAAGAAGGTGTTACTAGTTACTTCCAATGTGTGTCATTTCCCTGCAAGGAAAATAAGTAAGATTGAAAGTGAATTCTTCCTTCCTCCCAGTAAGGTAGAGGGAATCAAAGCATCCTGGAATTTATATATATATCCATTGTATTGTGATAACTGAGATGAGAAAAACCGATGCGTGAAATACCAGCATCACCAACTTAATTGTATTCACCGAGGAAAAGCAAAGGGAATTTGAAATGCTTCTGGAAGATTCCAGAGTGCAGGCTATCTGGTGATTTTTTTTCTGAAATCTTTTTACTGACAAATGTAAACACAATGAAAAGGACAAGCCCGCACTGTCCCGTATTTCTTTACTGATTGTGCAAAAGGTTGGAGTTTATAGAAATTTCATTTCTGACCAAGTCCTAAATGGAGGATACCGAAAAGAAAGTATAGTTTATGTATATTAAAGTAAATCCTTTGATGATTGATCAGTGACCAACAGCCAAAACTAGAAGAGTTAGGCATCTTTATTTTTATTTATTTTATTTTAGAAGAGTAGTATTTATTTTCTCTGAATTTAGTCAGGAGTTGTTATTTTCTTTCTTTCTTTCTTTCTTTCTTTCTTTCTTTCTTTCTTTCTTTCTTTCTTTTTTTTTTTTTTTTGATACTTTATTTACATTTCCAATGTTTCCCCCTTTCTAGGTCTCCTGTTTGGAAACCCCCATCCCCTCCCCCTCCCCACCTCTATGAGGGAATTCTACCTCCCACCCACCCGCCCACCCACTCCCATATTCCCACCTTGACATTCCCCTTTACTGGGGCCTCTCCTCCCAGATGGCGTACACATGCACACGCACACATGTGAGTGCATGTGTGTGGTGAGGCTTATGCATGCCACCGCACACACGTGGAGTCCGAAGACAAGGTTGTGTTCTCCTTCCATCTTTACACTGGTTCTGTGGCTCGAACTCAAAGAGAGTCAGGTTATATCGCTGGGAAGCAACCAGGTCTAGCCTACAAATATTTTAGCAAAATGGTCCCGCACAGAGCCATCATTCTGTTCCTAGAATTTCCAAAATGACAGAATATTAGCAAAGAAATGACCTCTTGTGGGAAATGACGGTGCGGTGGGTATGTCTTTAGTATTAACTTCCAAAGGTTTTAGTATTCCCCACCATTTTGGGAGTGTTTGCTGTGCCAGACTTACTGTAAAGTGTAGTTCTATGTGTCAAATGCTTCTTATCTAATAACCCAGACACCGCAGAGTATATGCAGTGTATACAGGATCCATTTCACAGCTGGGGAAACTGAGACTGGAATGCTTAATTCCTTAAGCTCATACAGCAGTGATTTGCACCTGTATTTGCCTAGCTCTAGGAAAGTAATCATTTCTGCAGCGAAGCTTGTTTTTAAAAACCCCATTTAGTTTTAAAGACCAAACAAGTCTGTCAATAGTTTATTTAAAGTTAACAAAATTTGATTCTGGTTCAATGCTGTTGAGCACCTTTTAAATATTATTATTCATTGGAACCATAGTCAATACAGAATATGTTTTACATAAGAAATTAATGATGATGGTATTTCTTGATCCTCATTCCTTCTCTTTGTTCTCACACTCACATCATGGTTCTCAAAAACGATGTATTCTCACTTTCAAGAGTCATTTAGGCTAATTATTTTCTGAAGCCTGAATTCTCCTTCTGAGTTTCCACCCAGCACTTGAATACACCCCACTAAGGAAAGCTTCACCTGCTCATGCTGACAATTCTATTTTTGGACTGCACTGACAATAAGAAAAATGAGTCTTATCATAAGGCTAAGATTATCTTTCTGTGCACTTCACCCACGTGTCCTAGTTCTATGGTCTAACAGAATAAAACCATTCTCAGGATGCATTTGTTGGGTGGAGTAAGTAACACAGAGTAAGATGCTTGTAAAGTAGATGCAGTAAAAAGAACTCTTACAATTTGGGGCTTGAAAGGAGGTTATAAGGGGAGAGAAGGAAGGGAGAAAAACTGAAGGTTCGATACAGATTATTTTGAGATAAATGTGATGCTGCTCTTTTATGTAAATTCAGCAAATAAGGGCTAAAAATAGAAGCCCACAAAAATCCTTCATTTATCCCTGTAAGTCTATAATCTCCAAATAGCTGATCTTTGCAAGTAATATCTCCATGTGCCAGCTTAAATTACTTCCTCAGGAGGCTGCTGCTCCTCCATATTGAATTCTTGCTAGCGTTAACTTACTTAGACATTTTTTATTTTTTCACAGACATTACACATAGAACATTGAATCAGTCTTGAATTTAATATTATACATTAATCGATAATAGCATGTTTTATAGAGAAGTTAAAAATATTCTAATGCCATTATTGTTCTAAGGCACATAACTATCCACATATATTAACTTCAAGTACTTAAACTCATTTAGTGCTACCAATGGCCCTATTACAGTAATGGTGCTCGATCCCAAGCTAAATACATATTAAGTAATCATAAACTTGTTGAATGTTATTGAATTGAACTAAATCGGGAAATAAGTATTTTTTTTAAATGTAGGTCAGTTGATTTCCTTAAATTATTGTTTAGAAGTTAAAACTGTCTTAATTTGATCTGGGTACCATACAAGGAAATACATGGAAGACAAATTGGAAGAGTTTTGTAAATACCACCTCTTCAGCATCCAACTAGTCATGTGAAAGTATATTATGGCAATGTCAGTAACTTTTGAACCTGGAAACTGACTCTAAAAGAGACTAATTGCTAAAAAATTAAAACAAGTAGCTTAATATCTTTAGGTTCCAGTTTGTGTCCTATACCGTGATGAAAATCTTTTCATTAATAAAGTGCAAATTAGTGGATTGAGTGGGTAAACACATATGAATACTGGGAGCAGGGAGATAACATAATTACAAAAGGTTGGCAAATATATATGCTATCATATTATTTTGCACATTAAATGAATATAAATGTGTAGAAAATATTCTGGAAGAATCCACAGTATCAGAGTGGGTAACTTCCAGGGGTCTCTGATAATATGGAAGGCTGGAATAATTTTTTCAATAATGGGATGTTATGTCTATATCAGATGGTTCTTTGGGAATTAGTATTTTTATTATAAAATATCTCAAAGTGGTAATGACTATTTGAAAGTCAATTAGAATTAAAAGTGATGAATCCCTTTCCTTCTACTCTTATCAAATTCTGAAAAGCAAGCTAAAGTGAATAGAAATGTGTAAGTTCACCATCAGCAACAGTAAACGCGATGATAATGCTGAAGATTTTATTTCTTTTTATTATGAATCATTACTAAGATAGTACCACCAACTTTCTAATGCTTAAATTGCACAAAAACTCAGAGGTACATTGCAGAAACACATGGATGCTTTTTGGATTGCCTCCGTCATCCCTCCAGATAGAGGCAGTAACATGCAGAATCTTTGCTCTCTGTAAGTTTAAAGTATGATGCTTAGAAATGGGACATTGTACAGTGCTAGGTTAACCTCACCGTCTGAGAACCCTAAAAAGGTATGCGTTCAATTACATCTTACCAAAACCATGCTACCATAGTTTTCTAAGATGATTACTTGGTACTCAGGTACTAATTTTTAAGAAGATTAAACCAATAGATATATTAGTCTAACAGAAAATAAGGGAGTAGTGTAATTTCAACATGAACATATACAAGGGAAAAAAAGCAAAACAAAACAAGGCCAAACTTTAATGATTTAATTAGGAAATAGAGCCAAATGATGAAGGACTAAATTTTGTCTTTTTTTGAGAAATCTTTTTCATGTTAGGACTTGAGTCGTTAAGTTCGATTCACTAGGTCTCGTCCACAAGGCTGTATCCTCACTGAGATAATTTACAAGCCAATGATTCATATAGGCTGCGACAGGCGGTACTGCTTTTTATCTACCCTAGTTCATGCAAAGAAGCCTCTCTGACAGCTCGCTATTGCCAAAGCACTGCACCTGCCTGAGTTTATAGTTATAAATGGGCCGGTCGCTTTGCGCTTGTAAAGTCATCCTGTAAAGCATCCACTTCTTTCTAAGTCCCGTTGGTTCTTTTGGCACACGCTTCTTATATCATTCTACCCAAAGCACTAATTCCAGGGCCCAGCACTCAGAAGTGTTCAGTGAGTTACTTTTAAGTTTACACTCTAGTGTTTCTAAAGGCTGTTTTATATGTTTGTTTGTTCATTTGCTTGCTTGCTTGCTTCTTTACTGGGAGGGCAGGGGAAGGACATTTTCTCAAGTTGAGCTGCATACCAGAAACATGAGCATTGAATATGGAAAGAAAAAAGGACTCAGTCACAAAAGAACGAACATGGTATGTACTCACCGATAAGTGAATATTAGCCCAAACGTTTGGAATACCCAAGTTTCACTTTACAGTAACTGCTGGACTGAGAGTGAGGTCCCAGATGGAGGAGTTGGAGAAGGGACTGAAGGAGCTGAGGGAGTCTGCAGCCCCATGGAGGGAGCAATAGTGTCAACTGGCCCAAGCCCCCCCCCCCAAGTCCTGCTGGAGGCTGGACCACCAACCAAAGAATACACATCGAGGGACCCGTGGTTCAGACCACATATGTGGCAGAGGAGGGCCTTGTTGGCCATCAGGGAGAGAGGAGAGGCCCTTGGGCCTGAGGGTGTTAGAGATCCCAGTAAATGAGAATGTCAAGGTGGGAATATGGGAGTGGGTGGGCGGGTGGGAGAGAGGTGGAATTCCCTCATAGAGGTTCGGGAGGGGGAGGAGATAGGTGGTCTCCAAAGAGGAGACCTAGAAAGGGGGAAACATTGGAAATGTAAATAAAGTATTGAAAAAAAAAGGGCAAGGAAAGAAATAATGAATTCACATGTTTAGGAAAATGTAAATTGAAAAGGAACATTAAAATCAACCATGATATTTATATCTTTATTTACTAGTTTTTGTCTCCTCATATATTTTTGACTACCTATTAGGTCATTTCTTACTTATTTAGTGTGGGGAAAGGGGTGGGGTCAAAGTCAGGAATGCTGATGTTTTGTTTTCTTCTAACCTATCTTGACATGACTGCCTTGCTCTACTGCAGTTCTCACATATATGAGTTGAAACCTCTGAAACAAATAAACTGCCCTTTAGTTGTGCCTGTGTTGGGTATTGTTGTCACCAAAACACAAAAGCAACTAACACACTATCCATAAAGTTTTCAGAGAAACTTTCAGAAGGTCTTCACATTAGGACTCACGTTGTTGAGCTTGTCTAGCTTGCTCTCATCCACTACACTAGGCTCTCATTTGAGGTAATTTACAGACAAAACTATCCTCTGGTTATTGCAGACTAACCCTTTCCCATTCTGATACCTGTATAAAGATGCCCCCCTTCTGACAGCTTCTTCACATCCAATGTCTTTGGCCCTTGGTTTTATTCTACTTACCTTTAAAATGTCTCTTGCTTTTCTTTCTTTCTTTCTTTCTTTCTTTCTTTCTTTCTTTCTTTCTTTCTTTCTTTCTTTTTTTTTTTTTGAGACAGGGTTTCTCTGTGTAGCTCTGGCTGTCCTGGATGTCTCTTGCTTTTCAATGTGATGTCACAAGCTTGGTCGAGGCAATGTCGTTTCTCATCCTTCTCTCTGCTGCAACTTCATCTACACCTTAGCTGCCATTGTCAGATAGTTTACCTAAAACTATTCTTTTGTTGTTTCCCTCCTTGTCACCTTCAGTGGTGCAGTCTTAAAGCTGAATGCAAACTTAGCAAACAGGGCATGAACACATTCCTCTGAGTTTAAATACAAAAGAGTACATGTGAAAAATTAAGATAATTCTAATTTCAGAAATGTCAACAAGGGCAATCACACACCACCCCATAAGAGTATATCTTTCATCTCTACAATTGTAAGAAATCAATAGAAAACTATTAGTAGCAAATATTTTTATTTTATTATTGCTATCATTAGTACTAACATTGCCAAGTATTTATAGACATACACTACCCTATCAAGCTTATATGCAAAGGTTTTGCTTCTTAAAATTTTACCTAATCTTTAAAACTATAAATTCTCTAAAAACATTTATTTTCAGAAAATTGCATGCATTTATGGTCTACAACATGATGTCTTGATATAAGTGAAATGATTAGTCACATGTATAACAAATTCTCTCATCCCCTCTCTGTGTTTCTCTCTCTCTCTCTCTCTCTCTCCCTCCCCCCCCCTCTCTCTCTCTCTCTGTGTGTGTGTGTGTGTGTGTGTGTGTGTATGTGTGTGTAGTGAAGCCATATTCTGGTTAGTGTCTTTAGGTTCTTTACTGTCCTAATTATGCAAATCAAGCCCTGAGTCTTTTCGATTCACTCTTTGGAGGTGACCCCAGCCTTCCAGAGTGAAATAATGTAGCATGTACATGTATTGTTCAATCCCTTAACCGGTCATTTAAGGACCAGTACCTTGATATTTGGTACCATGTTCTAAAGTGCAGCTAAACAAAAAAGCATTACCTCAAAAGCTGCTCTCAGAGTTCTGTTTCCTAAGGTATCTGTATGTGTTTAAGAAAACACCTCATGAATGTGAGTGGGAACTCCTGACAGGGTGTGGAAGATGGGGAAGAGGAGGAGGAGGGGGGGGGAAGGGAGAGGGGGAGGGGGAGGGGAGGAGGAGGAGGAGGAGGAGTCAGAACATAGAGAAAGCAACCATAGCATGCATGATAAGGAAATAAAAGGCTAAGAAACCAACATTGTGTGTCCCCCCCCCTTTTTTTTTTACTTTGAGAAAAGGAGAAGGGGGTGGGTAGAAAAGGAACATCAAACTCACAATGAGAACTTGGAGGTGAAAGTCTGAATCTTGAACAATGTTAATGGGAAGAAGGCGTTTTGAATGAGTGTATCTAATCCTCCTACAGCTTGTACAGTTCTTGTAATACTGCTGTGACTGTTTGCTTCCACATCACCACCATTGTAGTCCACCGCTACCCTAGGAAAATCCACCAAGGGAGTAAACAGGTGAAGCCAGATTTGTGAAAGTCACATAGCTACGATGTCTGACTTTTCTGGTGTAGAATAGCAGTCTGGCTCTTAGGTCATAGGTCAAAACAGTAGACAGAATGAGCTTGAGGTTGATGGAACCAAGAAAGAAACCAACCCCTCATCTCCACGCTGGCATGGATAGGAGTTACTTATATCTGTTTCCTTTGTCTTTTATTTATTTTTTTTTTTAAGGTACTGATTAGTGAAGATCTTGGATTCTGCCTTTGTGCTTCTTAACTTGCTGAAAGTAAAACTTACAGTACGGACTCACAAAAGCAATTTGAAAACATGAACATTCTGATTGATACAGAAAGACAATTCTAATGCACATGTGAGTGAGGGTCAGTTTGATTTTTCTGAACTTATCTCAATGTCTATAAAAATATATCTTTAGTATTTACTAAACTATAATTAAAGCTTTGATTAATAATTAATATTCCCCAGCACTTGCTGTTAAAAACTAACAAAACAGCTGCAAGTAGCTCAGAAAGGACATAGTCGAGAGAATACAGTGAGGGTGGTTTTATATGTGGGAGAAAAATTATTCAATAAAAGTTAAAATAGATTGATTTTACTTAAACGTTCATTCATCATGCTCAATATAATTCAATATCATAGTTCAGCAGCTTGATGCAATCTCTTTTTGAATGACACAGAGGTGCTGTTTCTGAGTTTCTGCAAAGAGTGGTTTATATGAAAATTTATATTAATTCTCTTACAGATGAATGAATATGAACTTCTTTCAGTGATAGGAGAGATATTGACACAAGGACCAGTAGTGATGCAGGACTAGTTAAAGCAAGTCCAAACTCTCCTTGACTCCCAGTATGCTCTCTGATAAGGGAATTCGAGGGATACTTTTTATAAATCCATTGAAGCAAGTTAGGATAGAATTTTGTAATTTTCTTAACAAGAAATATTCAGCATCCATTGTCAGGTTGCACATCTGCCTCACAACTGGGGTGCTGGAGCATAGCCATGCTGCTGGCAAGCAGCTCAGGGGAGGCAGAACACATTCCAGATAGGGGTCCCAGCAACTGTGAGATCTGGAACATTGCTGTGGTTCTCAATCTCTTGTGTACCCAGACACCACTGGGGACCTTGGGGAGTTGAGAACAGGGCTGTGGGCCTGCCCTTCCCCTACCCACCAGGCAGGAAGGGGATGGCTGAGCACAAGATGGGGCAGAATTGGGTTTAGTTCCTAGTGAGTGCCAAGATTACTGAGGGGTTGAAAGAGAGAGGGGAAGGTAGGCGGGCCTAGAAACCCCCCTGGATCCCAAAAGCGGGCGGCTGTGGCAGGAAACTTCTGCCTGGGACACTAGGATTCCATAGACAAGCAGCTCCGGGAGAAAATCCTCTCTCCCAGCAACGCAGAAAAGCCCATAGCAGG
>JAPYYD010004873.1:0-12687 GCA_028551405.1 Uromys caudimaculatus | reverse complement strand
GGCCATCAGGGAGAGAGGAGAGGCCCTTGGGCCTGAGGGTGTTAGAGGCCCCAGTAAAGGGGAATGTCAAGGTGGGAATAGGGGCATGGGTGGGCGGGTGGGTGGGAGGTGGAATTCCCTCATAGAGGTAGGGATGGGGAGGGGATAGGGGGCTTCCAAAGAGGAGACCCAGAAAAGGGGAAACATTGGAAATGTAAATGAAGTATCAAAAATAAAATAAAAAAAAATGTAAAAAAAATAAATAAATAAAATAAAATACTGAAATTAAAAAAAAAAAAATCCTTATGCTCTAGCTACAGTTTCTCTTTTCACATTTTACAACACTAAGCCCAGGGGGAGATACTCAGCAAAGATGAATAATAAAGCTTTTTTTTTTTAAGTGAAGGGAGTTCTTTTAGCCATGTTAATGTAGCTCAATTTGTTCCTAAAAGTCTTTTTGTCTTTTGAGTTGAACTAAAATTTCAGGGTGGGGGAATCTGAGAATGTGAATTTCCCAAATGAAATCATGGTTGCTTTCTCACCTAGATACAGTGTCTATATTTTACAGAGGAAGAAACCAGCTCAGGAACACACACAGTACCCTTTCAAAGATAAGTGCAGGGGTAGGTTTCCATCTAGTACAGAAATACCAAAGGCTGGACTATAGCCCACTGTTCTCAGCAGTGATCCCCATTCTTTATATTCATTAAGAAATGGTAGTTCTCCCTCTGCTCCCCCAGATCCACTCCTCCAGATTCATCCCCACCTCTGCATCTGAACCCATGGCAGTGTTCCAGGACCCCTGCTCCCATCTCCTGTGGATCCCACAGATCTCTCCTAACCTCCCTACCCCAGCTCTTGCTTTGTCCCAGCCCTTAAGTCCAGAAGACATTTCTGATAGGCTGTTCCTGCTAGGGAAACAATTAGGCTGAAGGAGGATCCACACATTTTATAGCTCCCCCAAATTTAACATCCCAGTTTGATCTCCAGCTCTGTAGCAAAAACCTGCTGTGGTCTCCTTTTCCTCTCTGAGTCTATCCCCAAGGAATCACAAAGACCTTCTCCTCCACTGCTCCCCGCACTACCCCTTGCTCCTAATATATCTCAATCCTGAACACCAGCAGACAATCCCTGTGAACACACCAGATGAGCAGGTCAGGGAAACTGGTAGGACAGATAAGTCAACTGAAGACTATCTGTTCTATGTGCAGAGTCCATAAAGTCACATCATGTGACAGGTCTCATGTGGAAGGGATCTTCAGGGAAGGGTGAAGGGTACAGAGGCTGTCTCTGGGTGGAGGAGAGGGGAGGAGAGAGGAGGAGTGGGGCCTATTATCAGAGGATGTAGTGCATGCTCAGGAGAAGCATATGCCACTGAAGGCGGCAGTGGGAATGTGTTGCCTCTTAACAGCTGGTGATTATGTGCCCTGTTGTCTCTGAACATCTAGGGCTGTCTGTGGAGGTGCCTGATTACTAATACCTTCACCATCCCATCCTCCCCTTCAAATCTAATTGCCCAGTCTTATTCATAGTGCTGCAACAGAACATCAGCTGCAGTCTTCCTTCCCTCCTGCCTCCTGTGGTTCCCACATACCTTTCCTTTCTAACTTCACTCCCTTGACTTGTTGCTTTGTCACAGCCCCCAACCCTAGCAGATATCCCCTGCTAACCCAAGGGCCACTCTTGCCAAGGCATCAAGTAGGCTGATGGTAGATCCACACCTCTCCTTCTGCTCCTCCAGATTCAATCCCTCAAGTCTCATCCCCAGTTCCATAGCAGAAAACCTATGTGGTCTCTATGACTTTATCACCAATGGATCACAAAGACTTCTCCTCCAATCTTCATTCCTCCAACTCATTCCAATATCCTAGCATCTAATAGCAGGAAAAATTCTCTATGATCACACCAGCAGAACAGACCAGGGAAACAGGCAGCACATGGCCATCACATTTTCCAAAATCTATGGTGGAAATAGGAAACAAGAAACAAAGCACCCACCAACAAAGACAAATCCAGAAATCACCACCAAGTCCTATCATCATTCCAATTTCAGCTACCTAGGCACTAGCATAAAAACACAATGAATAACAGCCAAGACAATATGTCTCCACTAGAGTCTAGCTACCACAGCAGGCCCTGGATCTTCTAACATAACTAATGTACAAGAAAAGGAGCTCAAAACTGCCTGTGGGAAGATGATAGAGATCCTTAAAAAGGAAATCAATAAATCCCTTAAAGAAGCCCAAGAACAAACAGTGGAAGGAAATGTATGAAGCAGTTCAAGTTGTGAAAATGGAAACAGAATCAGTAAAGAAAACCAAACTAAAGGAATTATGGAAATATAAGATATAGAAACTCAAACAGGAATGGCAACCATAAGATTTATCAACAGAATACATGAAATGCAGGAAATAATCTCAAGCCTTGAAGATACATAAGTCAAAAAAAAAAAAAGTTAAATCTAGAAAGCTTCTGACACAAAACGCCCAGTAAATCTTGGACATTATGAGAAGACCAAACCTAAGAATAATTAGCATAGAGGAAGAAATAGAACCCCAGATGAAAGGCACAGAAAATGTCTCCAACAAAATCATAAAAAATAATTTTTATAACCCAAAGAAGGAGATACCTATAAAGGCACAAGAAGAATATCAAATAGATTGGACCAAAAAGGAAAATGCCCTTGGTACATAGTAATTAAAATACTATACTGTCTCCCTTCATGTATCAACTTGATACAAGCTATAGTCGTCAAAGAGGAAGGCATCTCAGTTGTGGGAGGACTCCATGTGATCTAGCTATAAGGCATTTTCTTGATTAGTGATCAATGAGGGAGGGCCTAGCACATTGTAGGTCATCCTATCTCTGGGCTGGTAGTCCTGGGTTCTATAAGAAAGTAGGCTGAACAAAGCCATGGAGATTAAGCCAGTAAGTAGCATCCCTCCATAGTCTCTGCATCAGCTCTTGCCTCGATGTTCCTGCCGTGTTTGAATTCTTGTCCTCACTGCCTTCAATGATGAACAATAATATGGAAGTATAGGCCAAATAAATCCAATTGTCTTTTTGGTCATGGGGCTTCATTGCAGCAATAGAAACCCTAATTAAGACAAACACTAAATATATAGAACAAAGAAAGAATATTAAAAGCTATGAGAGAGAGAGAGAGAATATGAATAAGCAAGAATCACACCCAAATTCTCAATGGAGAGTCTAAAGGCCAGAAGGGTCTAGACAGATTCAAGAGACCACAGATGTCAGCCCAAACTACTATAAGAAGCAAAACTTTCTTTTTTAAAAAAGAAATTTATTTGTTTGTTTGTTTGTTTATTTATTTATTTATTTATTTATTTATTTATACATACATACTCCAGATTTTATGCTCCCCCGTCCACCCTCTGACTGTTCCATATCCCATACCTCCTACATACCACCCACTACCCACCCAACCAGACCTCTAAACTCTCTGGGGCCTCCAGTCTCTTGAGGTTAGATGCATCATCTCTGATTGAACACAGACCTGGCAGTCCTCTGCTGTATATGTGTTGGGGCCTCATAACAGCTGGTGCATCTGCCTGTTTGGTGGTTCAATGTTTGAGAGATCTAAGGGGTCTACATTAATTGAGACTGCTGGTCCTCCTACAGAGTTGCCCTCCTCCTCAGCTTCTTTCAGCCTTTCCTTAATTTAACCACAGGGGTCAGCAGCTTCTATCCATTGGTTGGGTGCAAATATCTGCATCTGACTCTTTCAGCTGCTTGTTGGGTCTTCTGGAGTGTAGTCATGCTAGGTCCCTTTTTATGAGTGCTTTATAGCTTCAATAATAGTGTCAGGCCTTGAGACCTCCCCTTGAGCTGGATCCCACTTTGGACCTGTCACTGAACCTTCTTTTCCTCAGGCTCCTCTCCATTTCCACCCCTGTAGTTCTTTCAGACAGGGACAATTATGGATCAGAGTTTTGACTGTAGGATGGCAACCCCCTTCCACATTTGATGTCCTGTCTTCCTGCTGGAGGTGGGCTCTATAAGTTTCCTCTCCCTACTGTCCAGCATTTCATTTAAGGTCCCTCCCTTTGAGTCCTGAAAGTCTCTCACCTCCCAGGTCTCTAGTACATTCTGGAGGGTCCCCCCTACCTCCTACCTTCTGAGGTTGCCTGTTTCCATTCTTTCTACTGGCCCTTGGGGCCTCAGTCCTTTTCCCTCATGCAATACCAGATCAGGTTCTCCTTCCTCCCCCACCACAGTCTACTTCCCCTCCCAGGTCCCTCCTTCCCTCCCCATTTGGGATTGCTTTCTTCTCCCTCCCAAGTGAGACTGAGGTGTCCTCACTTGGGCCCTTCAGCTTGTTGACCTTTATGAGTTCTATGTACTATATCTTGGGTATTCTGTACTTTTTTTGGGGGGGGGGTAATACCCACTTATTAGTGAGTACATACCATGACCCAGATGTCCCAGGACTGAAGAATGGTTGCAGAAAATGTGGTTCATTTACACAATGGAATACTTCTCAGCTATTAAGAATGAGGACATCCTGAGTTTTGAAGGTAAATAGATGGAACTAGAAGAAGCAAAGCTTTCAATCACTCTCCATAGATATAGAAAATAAAATATTCCATGATAAAGCCAAATTTAAATGATAGATATATAAAAATATAGACCTAGAGAGGGTCTAGAAAGAAAACTCCAACGTAAAAAGATAACTAAACCCAGGAAAATAAAGAGAATATATAATCTCATACCATCAAAAACAAAAGAAGGGAAGGAAGTACACATACACACACACATACGAACACACACGCGTGCACGCACATGCAAAACCACCATCAACAACAAAAAACAGTAATCAACAGTCATCACTCATTGATACTTCTCAAAACTAATGGCCTCAATTTCCCAATTAAAAAAAAAACAGACTAAAAGAATGGAAAAGAAAATGGATCCATCCTTCTGTCTCATCCAAGAAAGACACTTCAATATCAAGTATAGTATTACCTCAGGGTAAAGAAGTGGAAAAGATATTCCAAGCAAATGGACCCAAGAAGCAAACTGGTATAGCCATTTTAATATCTAGCAAAATAGTCTTCAAACTAAAACTAATAAAAAGAGATAGGGAAGGACACTATGTACTCATGAAATAAAATTTGCAGACAAATGGTGGAACTTAAGGCTATCATCCTGAGTGCAGATGCAGAAAGAGATGCACGGGATGTACTCTCTTATTTAGATGCCTTGGGAGCAGATCATAAAACTAGGAGGGGAGAACTTGTTCATAAGAGGGGTAGAAAGAGAGAAGGTAATAGAAAACATTATGTGGAAGCAGAAGACAGGCTGTTGGAGGAAGAAGAGGTCTCCAGGAAGGGACAAGGGAGTGGTGAGGCAGAGCAGGACCAATAAGAACCAAGTGTATGGGAAAATGCAACTGTGGAGCCCAGTGTTTTGCTAATTTAAAAGAACAAGTCAAAACATTTTAAAAGAATTATTAGCTGAAGATGTACCATAGAAGCACAGTGCTTGGCTAAGATGTCCAAGGGCCTGGGTTTGATCTCCAGCATCTTAAAAATTTAATTGGAGAACACTGGCTATGCTGAGAGCATCTTCTCTAACTAAACTGGAACCCTACTTGTTACCACCGCAGCCCAAACACTGACATTACAAACCATGGGAGTCAGTGGCAGCACTCATCCTGGGAGCCTTGTCTTCTGGTCCCTGACCTTGTACACTTGTAGTGATCCTCAGCATTCCTGTGAGGGAGCTGCGGCAAGCACCAGTGCCTGTAATCTGTCCTTTAGGCTTTTTTCAATGCATGCTACTCTCATATTTTCACTTCTGTTTTTTCTTTGCCCAGGCAAACAGGACATGGAGTGAAAAAAAAAATGAGTGGATAGATACTTCAACATATGATTATCCACTGCAGTGCTCATCACATGTAAGGTGGCAATTTCCAGGGCAAGGGGGAAAAAAGAGAAAAACTGTTTTATGACTGATAATGAACTCTTAAGTGTTGGGTTGCATTTGGAGTCAAAAAAGGGGCAATCTGATATCACCTTTTATACATGACTAGGCAGTGAAAATGGGTGGGGCGTGGGGTGCACTTTTCATCTGCATTAACAGAATGGTGTAACTAGTCAGAAATAGGAACTGGATTACAGCAACTGAATTTGACTTTCTTAAAGTCAAAAATTGTTTGTTATTACTGTGTTTGTGTGTGCTTATATGTCTGGTGTGGAATAGAGCATATGGATACTACAGCACACTCATGGAGGTGAGAGAATAAGTTTCTGTGATTCTTTCTTTCTGTTGTTAGGATCTGGGACCAAATTCAGACCATTAGGTTTGCTTAGCAAATGCTCTTACCTGCTGAGCCATCTTACTAGCCCCCTTTAAATGTCTAACTCTGAGGACCATGATTTAAATAAAGATGGAGAACACACACAAGAGTGACAAAATGAATTATTAACTAGAAATTGTCTTCAAGGTTCTCTTTGTGCTTGATACCTTCCAGCAATGTTTTTTGAAAATTAATTATCTGTCTTACTTAGTATTTGTAATATGCAAACCTACAGTATTTCCAGACATATGATCAATGCAATGGAAAACTGGCTGTTGTCTTCTAGATGTTACATGTACAAGTCGCCTTTGACCTCTGAAGTGATTGACATAGTTCTATAATTCTCTCTATGTAAACATGGGAACTATGTCTATACACCATGTGCCAAAGGCTTTCAAATGGGAGTTTGCCCTTTGCTGACTTATTATGTCCCATGAAGTGCTCACATTCACAATGAGAACATGTAACAGGTACATAGATCTGAGTCTCTCAGCTCTGATATAACAGATGTTTCAGGAAGATACTCTGAGGACGAGTGGGGCTAGAGTCAGTGGATAAGATTGGGTTCTTGGATCAATACCTAGAATGATGAGAGAAAAGGCCAGAGGCTATCATTTGCCTACCAAATCTTTCTTAGAAAGCTTTGCCTGCCAGGTTTCAGGAAGCCAGCCATGCTGAAGGGGCCCTCTGCTGGGACAGGAAGAAATCTTGTAAGGGCACATTATGTTCTCCAGCCATGTTAATTCAAGAATCAAGTATCTTATTGGTTCCAAATCCTAGTGGTAACGTTTCCCAATGGGATAATAGGAAGGGCAAGACCCCATCCAAGGGATGCTCCATCTATTTAAAATGAGAGCTCTCTTGAAAGGAAAGAACCATGAGTGAGGATGTTGCTGAAGATGCTTTCAGCATTTAAGTAATTATGTAAGGCAGTGGTTCTCAACCTGTGGGTCTTGACTCCTTTCAGGTTAATGGCCCTTTCACAGGGTCATTTCCAATGCCTAAGACCATTGGAAACCCAGATATTTACATTCACAATTCATAACAGTAGCAAAAATTAACTTATGAAGTAGCAATGAAGATAATTTTATCATGGGGTCACCATAACAAGAGGAACTGCACTAAGGGGTCATAGCATTAGGAAGATTGAGAACAGCTGATCTAGGGTGTATTTCCTAAGATGGGCACATGGAGGATGCTGCAACTAGAGATGAAAATATATCTCTGGTTGACAGTACAACTTGCTAGTATTATCCATATGACAGTAGTTTTGCATTTATGTAAGATATAAAAGCAAATAGGCAAAGAAGGCTAGCATTAGCCTTCTGGAACATCACGGAGGCCAGGCAAATGTGTTGCAGAGGTAGATTCCCTGCAAGGGGCCCATGGAAGACTAGTGTGTAAAGCTCTCAGGGAGAAGCTTAAGTACAAATGGAGGCCAAAGCATGTTGGAAATGCCCAAATCATGGGACATCTGCTGAGGAAAGCTGTGGGCGTAAAGAAAAGCTGGCCTAAGTAAGACATTGCACCTGCTATAGGCAGAGGAGCACGAGAGGCTGCCCAAGGATATTTGGCTCTGTGATGATGCCATTGTGCATGTCAGATGCTGGACACAGAGCTGCAGGATTTACTGCTTGCTTGCTTTGTTGTAGTTGATCTTCCCTGGCCTATATTTGTGCAGTCTCCTCACCCCTCCCCTTTGGAATGGGAATATTTACTTTGTGCTGGTTTATAGTGGAAGTCTATAACTTGTTTTTGATCTTATAGGGCCTTGTGGGGGAGAGATTAGCTTGTATATCATGAGTTTTTTGAGCAGTATTAGGATTGTTAAACACTATTGGGACTTCTGAAACTGGAATAGATGTATTTTGTACTATGAAATTGCTATTAGCCTATGGGGCCAAGGGCAGAATGCTGGCCATGGTGCACATGGAAACTTTTCTGTAGTCCCATGCATCTGAACATTTGCCCCCAGCTGGTGGCATAGTTTTGTGGGTTGTAGAACTGTCATGAGGCAGAGACTTATCAGAGGAAATATATCCCAGAGAGCAGGCCTTGAGTCTTGATAGGCAGACTTCACTTCTGCATCTCTCTCTGCTTCTTGATTATAGGCCATGATACTTTTCCCAATAGGGTAGACTATATCCTATCTAAAACTAAGCCAAAATAAACCTTTCCTTCCTCAAGTTGCTGCTTGCCAGGCAGACTCTTTTTACCATATCAAGAAAAATTACTACTACAGTGATGACCTACTACACACCCAGAACCCTCCTTAGTGTAATCACCACTTGGTGGACAAATTTAGCTTTAGCTTAAGCCCTATCAAAGGAGTTAAACCCAGTTGCTCATTATGCATAAAACTATGACATGGTGGCTATTAAAGAAGATGTCAGTCAGATTAAAGGAGTACTGAGGTAACTGAGGTAAGTTTTGATATAGTATTTGGGCATATAGGAAGGGAGCAGATAAAGTTTACAAAATGTAATATTGCCTCAATTTCCTTTTGAATGACTAGCACTCATTTAACTGGTAGAGAACATGGAAAGCATATTCTATGTAGACCCAGAAATTTAATCAAAAACTGGAAGGTGAGAACATGCACAGTATGCTCATAAAATAGCCAACATGCTCTGATGGTGTGGGACTAGCTTTGAAAACAGACGTAAGAAGCTGGGCTGGAGATGAGCATGGCCTATGATGTTGACATCAGGTATATATGAAGAAGGTGGCCATGAGAGACTTTTCAAAGCATAGTAGCAGGAATGTGAGTTAGCTAATCACCCTGTACCCACAGTCAGGAATCGGGCTATCGGAACTCATGGTCTGACTCCAGTGACACATTTCCTACAATAAGTCTCTGCCTCCTAAAGGTTCACCAACTTTATAAACAGCACCACAAGCTGTGGACCAAGTCCTGAGGATACATGGGACTGTGGGAGACACTTCACATTGATACCACAACATTCTGCCCTTGGTCACCATAGGTTCACAGCCATTTCATAGTGTAAAATACAACTATCCAAATTTTCTTCAGGGCAGCAAAACTCACTGACATACTAGATTGAGCTTCTTGGAATTGCTGATGCATGATCCTTTTGTTTTATATGAACAACAAATGCATATTGGAAAACCAGATACACTTTGAGGGTTTTTTTAATTTTTATTTTTTAATTTTTATTATTTTACTTCTTGCCCATGAAAAGCCTTTTGCACAGAGCATGTGGCTATATAATATTTGAGGTTCTCTCACCGTTGGAAAGTGTTAAAAATGCTATTGAGGTATAATAGTATGTTGGGGTTTTTAATTTAGTGCAGTTAGTGAAATACAGCTTATATATTTTGGTTTGGAACTTGATTAACTCTGAGTGGCAACTATGGCTATCCCATGATGCCTCTAGGGTCTGAGTGGTGGCAGATGAATCATTGAACATTTAGTGTCTACAGGGAGAAGTTGGGTGTGAATAGCTAAAGAAAGTTTTTGATGGTAAGAAGGCTGTTGGAGGTTACTTTTGAAAGGTAGCAGGAATACAGACACACCATGATGATTCCCAGAATCCTTGGGTAGCCTGAGACTCTCCTCATTTCTTCATTTACTAAGGATTCTTACTTTCATGTAAGTTTGACAATGTAATCATTGCCAAATAAACAAGACACTTGAATGACACAGACACTGAGAAAATTGGTGTTGTTAGCCAGAAGGAAGGCGGTAGAACAATGTGAGGCTAGACTCCACACCTACGCTCCTCCCATCAGCATCTCCAACACAAAGTAGTTTTCTGTTTTACATAAAAAGTATGTGACTCAAATGCTTGCTTGTCTAGGGGCTTATTTTTCTTTCAACTCAGGTGGAAACAAAACAGGATAATCATAACCATTTGTTGACAATGATACAAGCTATAGAGATAGAATTGGTGTCAAGGTTAGGGAGCTGACATTTGCTGAGGCATGAAAGCAGCTTTTCAAATTCAAGGTAACAATGCTGCTGTATTCCTACAAGTCCAACATAAGCTAGGAAGATGCTAAGAGAAAGATGACAGTACTCGGAGCCTACAAATATAGTATGCATTTTCTCCCACTCATTGTGTCACTAATTTGGTGACATGATTAGTGTTGCTAGAACAGTCTGGTCATAATATTCCATAAAAATCATATTTGACCTGGGGTTGAGAAACTGCAATTACTTGGAACAAAAGCTTGTGAATTGGCTCCATGTTGGAGATGATTCTTTTATATATTCAGAAAATTTCCAACAACCAAGCCCTGACTGCATGGAACTGTACAAACTCCATTATAGCTGTTATTCATAACTAGTTATGTGAACACTGATCCCAGGAATTTTGACTTTGGAACAAATAAAATACTGGTGGACTATGCAGTAGGGACATAGGAATAAACATAAAAGAGCAAAGTATAAAGCCTGGAGCTTGGGGAAACTGCATAGAAATAAAAACATGCAATGAATGATTTCTGTGCTAGCTAATGTTATGTCAGCTTGGCACAGGCTAGAATCATCTGAGAGGAGACCCCAGATGAGAAATGCCTCCATAAGACAGGGCTGTGGACAACACCACACCATAGAACATTTTTAAAATTTGTGATTGATGTGGCTGGGGCCACCATAGGCTGGTGGTCCTGGGTTCAATAAGAAAGCAGTTGATTAAGCCATGGTGAGCAAGTCAGTAAGCAGCATCCCTCCATAGTCTGTGCATCAGCTCCTGCTTCTAGGTTCCTGACAGAGTTCCTGTTCTGATTTCTTTCACTTATGGACTATGGATGTGGAAGCATAAGTCAAATAAGCCAACTTGATACATAAGGTCATAGTGTTTCATCAGAGCAGCAATGATTCCAATTAAAACAATTTCCAAACAAATAAAAAAACTTGGCTCTGCCTGGGCCACCAGCGGTCCATAGCCAATGAGCGCCAGGAAAAAGCTACCCTCCCAGGAGTTTGGAAAAGCAATGAATGGGGTTAAGGGAGGCAACACCACTCACCAAGACCTGCCCAGAACCGGCGGGATACAGGGCCTGAGAACTCAGGGGCAGGAAACCTCTGAACTTCCGGTTTCCATCTGTGCGTGGAGACCTCTGCCTGGGCCACCAGGAGTCCATAGCCAATGAGTGCCAGGAGAAAGCTACACTTCCAGGAGCATGGAAAAGCTGTGAGTGGGGTTAAGAGGAGGAACACTGCTCACTGAGACCTGTCCGGAACCAGTGGGATACAGGGCCTGAGAACTCAGGGGCAGGAAACCTCTGAACCTTCCAGTTTCCATCTGTGGGGGACACCTCTGCCTGGGCCACCAGGGGTCTGTGCCTGGGGACCTTAGCCTGGGCCACAGGGCTCCAGGAGAGAGTATCCCAGGAGTGCTGGGCACAGGCAAAACCACCACTTCTGTTCAAACTTACTGGATCAAGAGGGACCCTTGCAGAGCCATCAGGACATAGGAACCAAGGGACAGCTGGGGACAAGATCCTCCTGATTTCTGTCTGTACCCCAGAGTTGACCCTGTGCCACAGATCTCCAAACCCAAACACCTCTCAGAGAGAGATGGTCTTCAAGGAGTATTGACACAGAGGCTTGCAGGAGGGGCAAGCCACAACCAGACAGAGTAAGATCAGTTAACATCAGAGTTAACAAGATGGCAAAAGGCAAGGGTAAGAACATAAGGAACAGAAACCAAGGGTACTTGGCATCGTAAGAACCCAGCTCTCCCACCGCAGCAAGCCCTGGACACCCCAACACACCAGAAAAGCAAGACTCGGATTTAAAATCATTTCTTATGGTGATGATAGAAGACTTTAAGAAAGAAATGAATAACACCCTTAAAGAAATTCAAGAGAACAGAGATAAATAACTAGAAGCCTTTAAAGAGGAAACACAAAAATCCATTAAAGAATTACAGGAAAACTCAATCAAATAGGCAGAATTTCAAGAAAGCACAAACAGACAAAGGAAATGAACAAAACTATCCAGGAGCTAAAAATAGAAATAGAAACAATAAAGAAATCAAAAAGGGAGACATCCCTGGAGTTAGAAAACCTAGGAAAGAGATCAGGAGTTATTGATGTAAGAATCACCAACAGAATACAAGAGATAGAAGAGAGAATCTCAGGAGCAGAAGATACCATAGATAACATCGACACAACAGTAAAAGAAAATGCAAACTGCAAAAGGCTTCTAACCCAAAACATCCATGAAATCCAGGACACAATGAGAAGACAGAACCTAAGGATAATAGGTATAGAAGAGAGTGAAAATTTCCAACTTAAAGGACCAGTAAATATCTTCAACAAAATTATAGAGGAAAACTTCCCTAACCTAAAAAAAGAAATGAACATAAATATACAAGAAGCTTACAGAACTCCAAACAGATTGGACCAGAAAAGAA
>JAPYYD010004872.1:0-12688 GCA_028551405.1 Uromys caudimaculatus | reverse complement strand
CTGTATATTGCTTTTACTATGTTTAGGTATGGGCCTTGAATTCCTGATCTTTCCAAGACTTTTATCATGAAGGGATGTTGAATTTTGTCAAATGCTTTTTCAGCATCTAATGAAATGACCATGTGGTTTTTTTCTTTGAGTTTGTTTATGTAGTGGATTACATTGATGGATTTCTGGGTATTGAACCATCCCTGCATCCCTGGGATGAAGCCTACTTGATCATGATGAATGATCGTTTTGATGTGTTCTTGGATTCGGTTTGTGATAATTATATTGAGCATTTTTGCATCGATATTCATAAGGGAAATTGACCTGAAGTTTTCTTTCTTTGTTGGGTCTTTGTGAGGTTTTGGTATCAATGTGATTGTGACCTCATAGAAGGAATTGTGTAGTGTTCCTTCTGTTTCTATTTTGTGGAATAGATTGAAGAGTATTGGTATTAGGTCTTCTTTGAAGGTCTGATAGAATTCTGCACTAAAACCATCTGGTCCTGGGCTTTTTTTGGTTGGGAGACTTTTAATGACTGTTTCTATTTCTTTAGGGGTTATGGTACTTTTTAGATAGCTTATCTGATCCTGATTTAACTTTGGCACCTAGTATCTGTGTTCATAGCAGCCTTATTTATAGTAGCCAGAAGCTGGAAAGATCCCAGATGCCTCTCAACAGAGGAATGGATACAGAAAATGTGGTACATTTACACAGTGAAGTACTACTCAGCTATTAAAAACTATGAATCCATGAATTTCTTAGCTAAATGGATGGAACATGAAAATATCCTGAGTGAAGTAACCCAATCACAAAAGAACACACATGGTATGCACTCACTGATAAGTGGAAATTAGCCCAAAAGCTTGGAATACTCAAGATACAATTCACAGACCACATGAAGCTCAAGAAGAAGGTAGACCAAAGTGTGGATGCTTCAGTCCTTCTTAGAAAGGGGAACAAAATACTCAATGGGAGGAAATATGGAGAGAAATTGTAGAGCAGAGACTGAAGGAAGGGCCATCAAGAGACTGCCATTCAGGCCCCACCTGAAGATCCATCCCATATAGAGACACCAAACCCAGACACTATTGCTGATGCCAAGAAGTGCTTGCTGACAGGAGCCTGATATAGCTGTCTCCTGAGAGGCTCTGCCAGAGCCTGACAGGTACAGAGGCAGATACTCATAGCCAACCATTGAACTGAGCACAGAGTCCAAAATAGAGGAGTTAGAGAAAGGACTGAAGGAGCTGAAGGGGCTTGCAACCCCTTAGGAAGAACAATAATATCAACCAACCAGACCTGCCAGAGTTCCCAGGGACTAAACCACCAACATGGAGGGACCCATAGCTCCAGCCCCATATGTAACAGAGGATGGCCTTGTTGGTAATCAGTGGGAGGAGAGGACCTTGATCCTGTGAAGGCTTGATGCCCCAGTGTAGGGGAATTCGAGGGCAGGGAGGTGGGGGTGGGTGGGGTGGGTGGGGGAACACCCTCGTAGAAGCAGGGGAAAAGGGAGAAGGGGGGGTTGGGGGGGGAGAACCAGGAAAGGGTATAACATTTTAAATGTAAATAAAGAAAATATCCAATAAAAAAAAAAAGAAAAAAAAACTGAACAGAATAATAAAAAATTAAAAAAAAAAAAGAATTGTTTTCTCTATTCTAGGTTTTCTATCTTTCCAGATGAATTTGAGAATTGCTCTTTCCATGTCTTTGAAGAATTGTGTTGGCATTTTCATGGGGATTGAATTGAATCTGTAAATTGCCTTTGATAGGATCGCCACTTTTACTATGTTAATTTTACCAATCCATGAGCATGGGAGATCTCTCCATTTCCTGAGATCTTGGATTTCTTTCTTGAGAGACTTTTTGTTACTGTCATACAGATCTTTCACTTGTTTGGTTAGAGTTACCCCAAGATATTTTATATTATTTGTGGCTATTGTGAAGGGAGTTGTTTCCCTAATTTCTTTCTCAGCCTGTTTATCATTTGTTTAAAGGGAAGGCTACTGATTTATTTGAGTTAATTTTATATCCAGCCACTTTCCTGAAGTTGTTTATCAGCTGGAATAGTTCTCTGGTAGAATTTTTGGGGTCACTTATGTATACTATTATATCATCTGCAAATAGTGATACCTTTATTTCTTCTTACCAATTTGTATCCTTGATCTCTTTTGTTGTCTTACTGTTCTAGGTAGCACTTGGAGGACTATATTGAATAGATATGGGGAGAGTAGGCATCCTTGTCTAGTTCCTGATTTTAGTGGGATTGCTTCACAGATCTCCATTTAATTTGATATTGGCTGTTGGTTTCAAGTAAATTGCTTTTATTATGTTTAGGTAAGGGCCTTGAATTCCTGATCTCTCCAATATTTTTAACATGAAGGGATGTTGTATTTTGTCTTTTTGCTTTTTCTGCATCTAAGGAGATGATCATGTGGTTTGTTTATAGAGTGGATTACATTAATAGATTTTTGTAAATTGAACCAACCTTGCATCCCTGGGATGAAGCCTACTTGATCGTGGTGAATGATGGTTTTGATGTGTTCTTGGATTTTGTTTGCAAGAATTTTATTGATTATTTTTGCATCAATATTCATAAGCAAAATTGTTCAGAAGTTCTCTTTTTTGGTTATGTCCTTGTGTGGTTTAGGTATCAGAGCAATTGTGGCTTCATAGGATGAATTATGTAGTGTTTTTATTTTATTATTCTGTTTTTATTTTATGGAGTAGTTTGAGGAATATTGGTATTAGTTCTTCTTTGAAGGTCTGGTAGAATTCTCCACTAAAATCGTCTGGCCCTGGGCCTTTTTTTGGTTTGGAGGTTTTTAATAACTTTTATTTCCTTATGGGATATGGGCCTGTTTAGATCGTTTACTTGCTCTTGATTTAAGCTTGGTATGTGGTATCTGCCTAGAAAACCTCATCTAGATTTTCCAGTTTTGTTGAGTATAGGCTTTTATAGTAGGATCTGATGATTTTTTGAATTTCCCCTGTTTCTGTTGTTATGTTTCCCTTTTTATTTCTGATTTTGTTAAATTTGAATACTGCCTCTGGGCCCTTTAGTTAGTTTGGCTAGGGGTTTATCTATCTTGTTGATTCTCTCAAAGAACCAGCTTTTGGTTTTCTTGATTCTTTGTGTTGTTCTCTTTGATTCTTTTTTTTTTTTTTTTTGATTTATGTATTTTATGTATATGAGTACATTGTAGCTGTCTTCAGACACACCAAAAGAGGACATCGGATCCCATTACAGACGGTTGCGAGCCACCATGTGGTTGCTGGGAATTGAACACAGGACCTCTGGAAGAGCGGTCAGTGCTCTTAACTCCCGAGCCACCTCTCTAGTCCTGAGTTCTCTTTGATTCTATTTGGTTGATTTCTGATCCATGAGCAGGGGAAAGTTTTCCACCTTCTGATATGTTCCTCAGTTGCTTTACAAGTCTTTAACCTGCTCAATTAGTTACACCAAGATGTTTCATATTATTTGTGGCTAATATACATATTATATTATAAAGGGTTTTGCCTCCTTAATTTCTTTCTCAGCCTATTTATTGTTTGTATACATGAGGGCTACTGATTTCTTTGAGTTAATTTTATATCCCGCCACTTTGCTGAATGCGTTGTTCTCTGGTAGAAATTTTGGGGTTATTTGTGTATACTATCATATCATATCTCAAATAGTAATACCTTGAATTCTTCCTTTTCAATTTGTAACCCCTTGATCTCCTTTAGTTGTCTTATTGCTCTAGCTAAGACTTTAAAGTACTATGTTGAATAGATAGGGAGAGAGTGGACAACCTTAACCTGATTTTAGTGGAATTATTTTAAGTTTCTCTCCAATTAATTTGATGATGGCTATTGGCTTGCTATATATTGCTATTTATTGTCTTTAGGTATGTTCCTTGTATCCCTGATCTCTCCAAGATTTTTATGGAATTTTGTGTATTGAACCATCCCTGCATCCCTGGGGTAAAGCCTACTCTATTATAGTGGATGATGTTTTCAACTTGGTTTGCGAGTATTTTATTGGATATTTTTGCATCGATTTTTTTTCTTTTTTACACAGATTCTTTTAGTAGTAAGGTACAGATATTTCTTCATGTCTTCTTACCCCTCCTCAAAGTTGTGTAAAATCATTTTTTTCTCTTTCTAGCGATGTGCATTTTGCAAACACCTTGGAGCCACTATCAAATGCTGTGAAGAGAAGTGTACCCAGATGTACCATTACCCATGTGCTGCAGGGGCTGGCACCTTTCAGGACTTTAGTCACTTCTTTCTTCTTTGTCCAGAACACATCGACCAAGCTCCTGAAAGATGTAAGTTTACACATGCGGTTGTAAATTTACTTAGGTACTTACTTAAGACATCACATGTGAATTTGGAGAGTTACTTTACTTGTTTTAAAAGGTAATAACATGAAATTCTCAATTCCAGCATTTAGAGGCAGAGGCAGGTGAATCTCCAACTTTTAAGCCAGTCTGGATATTCTACAGAGTGAGTTCCAGGATAGCCAGGGCTACACAGAGAAATCCTGTCTTGAAAAAAGAAAAAAAGCAAAACAAAAGAAAACAAAAAAACAAAATGAAGAATTGATATTTAGAATATATTATACAATCCTGGTGGCCTGAGAAATTTTTTTGTGGGGTCTTCTCTCTCCCTCTCCTCTCAGGGTCTAACTGTGTATAGCTCTAGGTATACTAGACCTCATAGGTGATCTGCTTGCCTCTCTGCCTTCCAAGTGCCACCACACCCTGTTTATTGTATGTTTTTGAGTGGAAAGCTATAACCAGTAATTTTATTGGTATTAAACGAAATGTTTATGTTTGAGTGTTAATGAGCACAGAACATTATAATTTCTTTTTACTTTATCACTAACCAAAGATCTGGTCTTTTGCTATGGATGCAACTGATTCATATTTTGCTTTTAAAAATTTTATCTTATGTTGTGTATATGTGTATGTGTGCATATGATGTGTGAGAGTCAGAGGACTGCTTGTGGAGTCAGATTTTTTAATTTTATCTTTAGATGGGTTCCAGGATTGAATTTTGTTAGCAGGCTTTGCACAGCAAGTGTTTTTACCTGTTGAATTATTTGTCAGCTGAAGAGCATGCACACTTAAGGAACTTCTAGAAAATTTAATTTTCAGTTTCTGAAGTCTTCATGACTATTTAGTCATTCTCTTTTACGTTACCTCTTACTCCTTAGCTTTTGTGTATATATCTTGCCAATGTATTACTCTTTTAATCCATGCCTATCTCTGTGCATGTATTTAGCCATGTTTTTTAAAACATGTTTTTTTTTTTTTCTATCTTTTTTAGGTTTAAGAAATACAAATATAGCTACTTCAGTCTTACCTTAAAGTGATTCCAGATAGCTAGATTAACATGATCCTTGACTAACCTTATCATTGTTTTGTACCTAATTTTATCTGTAGTCAGAGTTACTTTTTGTCTACAATGTAACCATGCTTTTATTCACTATACAGACTTAACTTATAGCTAAAGCAAACTGTAATTTCAAATTATATTTAAACTAAGAACTGATTTAAAATTTTAACAATGTTTTATGTTATGCCAATTAAATCTGGAAGAGAAAGGACTTTCATACACAGCAGTTGCTGTGAGGATTATTTATGTAGTTAATTATTTTTTAGAAATTTAAGTAATTAATGGTGCCATTGTTTCTTTTGATGATCACGTTCTGCATGTGTACTGTTAGTGGTTACTGGAGTTCAGTCAGCATCTAAAATGACGAGCTGTAAAAACTGAGAACACAAATTGTCGTTAACATTGTGATGGTAAGATCATGATGGTGCGTAACGTTAAGAGGAGTGCTGAGGTCATTGCTTCTGTGCCTTCCTCTAAAGTCCGTACAAGGCACTCATAAAATGCATGAACAGCAGGATGAAGCCAAGGTTTACTATGGATATTTGGAAGGGAAATGTAGATTGTATGTAGCAGAATTAGGGCACTGGTGAGTGAGGGTGATACTGAGTCCCCTTTCCAAAATTCACACTTGGTAACCATTCCAAAAATTAATACATGGAAGTAAAATAGTATTACTTAATCTGGTTCGTAGTATTATTTTAGGATTTCACTCTGTAGTAAGATAAAAGATAAGTGGACACTACCTGTTATAGAGAAAATAGTAAAAAAATGTGTCAAAGTAGCAGCCTGGTAGTGTAAACACACCCTGCAAGACTGTTCTCTTCTTTTCTTTCTTCTCTTTAAACCAAAGGTATAAAAACTAGTGCCCAGGAAAGTAAATTCTGCTCCCTGGAAATCTTAAACACTGCACTGTAAATGTACAACCGTCAACTGCTACACACACTCATATGGATTTGGAGATGTGGCACATATACATAGCAGAGGCTAGAGATTGCTGTGGTTGTCTTCCACTATTGATTTTTTTTTTAATATTTACTTATTTTATGCATATGAGTACACTGTAGCTGTCTTCAGACACACCAAAAGAGGGCATGGGATTCCATTACAGATGGTTGTGAGTCACCATGTGGTTGCTGGGAATTGAACTCAGGACCTCTGGAAGAGCAGTCAGTGCTCTTAACCACTGAGCCATCTCTCCAGCCCCACTATTGATCTTTACCTCATCTTTTAGACAGTCTCTCACTGAATCAAGAACTTACAGATTGGGTAGACTGGCTAATCAGTGGCGATCCATCATGTGTGTTGCTCGTCTTCACCCTAACCCCAAGCTGCAGATATGACAATACCATTTGCCTTCTTTCTTGACTGGCAGGACACTACTGTGTGGTTTGCCTACCAGGTAATACCTTGAACAAGTAAAATTTGAACGTTATCCAGTATACTAAAAAGAAAGGTCAAAGAACTCCAAGAATTTAGGGTTGTATCCATGGCACACATGTAAAAGCCAAGAATAGCTGTGCATGTCTTTTCATAATGCTTTTTGCTAATATTGTACTTTTTGAAAAGATGGTCATGAGGGAGTTATCTAGAAAATAGTATAAAATAAATAGCAGTTCTTCAACAGTGCTATCTAGAAGCTGTTATAGAGTGAGTTTGAGTGTATATAGTATTGTGTTGGTGATAGAAAATGTAATGTGAGCAGTATAGATAATTTTAGTTTATTTAGTAGCATGTATTATTTTATTTACCTTATTTAAAAATACCAATATTTCAACATGTAATCAATACAAAAGTTTTAGATACTTGATTTGTTTTCCTACTGTGATTTTGGAATTCCATATGCATTTTATACTTAGTGTACATCTCAATTTGGACTAAGCGTATCAGTCGGTCAGGATCTACTGTGGCAAGTTAGAGCCGTGGAGTAGCAAACACTAGGCAGTTTTACAGATTTTAAATCAGTATTTCTGAAAAAACTAGTATGAAGTTAAAATGAATATCTGATTGTCAGTTGCCTCCCAAGTTAAAAAAAATTAAAGTGGCAAAAACCAAAGATTCACTTTTAAAAGTGCAATTTTTATGGGTACATACTAGCACTTTTTCTTAATATTAAGGAAAATACCTCATGCTCCATTAAAAATGAGATTATTATTACTACAGTTCTATTTTTAAAATAATCACTTATTTTAAGTGCCTGATAATTAAAGAATCACTTAAAAATGATTTGAAAAGTGAGCCTTCACCTTAAAATATATTTAAATAAGACTTGATTTATCCTGGGTTATTGGATGTACAAAGTAGAAAAGATAAGCTTCCTGTCTTTCAAGGCTTTACACAATTGTGTTGTCGTTATTTAACAGAAGTTTCTTTCAAACATACAGGGAAAAGGAACATTCAGTTAAATTCCATCCTTTTTTTTAGATTAAAAAGGCGGTACGTGTGTGTGTGTGTGTGTGTGTGTGTGTGTGTGTGTGTGTGTGTGTGTGTGTGTGTGTGTGTGTGTGTGTGTAAATTGTGGTACTCCTATTACAGTTTATAAGAAAGTGTCTTATGTAGTTCAAACTGACTCTGCCTTAGCTGTGCAGCTGAGGTCAATCTTAGAATCTTGTCCTTTTGCTTCTACCTCTTACGTGCTGAGATTACAACCATATGCCATTATTTCTCCCCCATTGATCGGCTCTTTGAAGAAGTTAATAGTTTATTTTATGTGCATGTATATGTATGACATTCATGTAGGTGTGTGTGTGTGTGTGTGTGTGTGTGTGTGTGTGTGTGTGTGTGTGTGAAGCCAGAGGACCGTCTGTGTTGTGGTTGGTTCTCTCTTTTCACTGTCTGCATTCCAGGAATTGTGCTTACATCAGCGAGTCTGAGCAGCAAGCACCTTTGCCAGTTAAGCCATCCTGCTCCCTGTTGATTGGTTCTTAATTCAAGCAGAACACTTAGGATTTTAAACTTGTGCTTTGCATATTCAGGTGATGTTTTAGAATAAAATCATAAGTAGGGATGATTTTACTTAGAAGCTATTACAATACTAAAAACTATTATGGGCTAACCTGTAAAAACCGAAGAAAAATATATAGATAATTTAATAGAAAGAATTTGGATCTGGTGAAGTGTCTTAGATTAGTGAGATGTTGTTAGCTAAACAATGTTAAAGTTTCTGGGTTTTTTTTCCATTCTTTTGAAAAAAAGGAATACACACACACACACACACACACACACACAGAGTTTATTTTAGAAGTGTTGAGTTTTAGTATTTTTAGAACATTTGGTGAGCTTCATAAGGCTTGATAATAAATGGTTGAGGTTTATGAACGTGTAGTGATGATAATACAGATTTTTGAGCATAAGCATGTAATGAACATCAAAGGAGTGTACAGAGGCGCAGCAGAGATACTGAGTTTATACGGAAATACGGAGATGGGCTCTAGGGTCTCCAGTGTTCAGAGTCATTCAGAGGAGGGCCAGGCTCCCACCAAACGCTGCAGACCCTACGGAGAAACGCAGGAGTCGCCATGGAAAGGGAAGTGTAAATGGAAGAGTCATGAGCTTGTACATTTTGCTAAATGTTAATAAGTTGCAATCTAAAACATAACTATTGGATTTCATGTGGTTATTGTTAACCTTCCTAAGGTGGCTTCAGGTGTGTGGTGGTTGTGTAGCTAGACTTTCTGTCAGATGCAGCCCGCTGTCCAGACTCCAGGACTTGCTTTGTATTTCCTCCATTCTAGAAATTGTCCTCACATTTTAAAAAGACTGTGAAAAAACCATAGAAAGATTAAGTCTGTATTACAGAGACTGCAATGGCTTACAAAATCTATTATAACCCTTAGCAGGAAGATGTTCTTGACTTCTAGTGTATGTAATGGGAATAGATTACCACTTAGTTTCACGATGCTTGATCTGCAAAGGTAGAAAGTGCTTTTAGCTGAGTGGATTAGGTTGGACTGGCCCAACTTTGCACTAAAGAGGAAACATTGCTCTGTTAAACTTGTTATAATGGAGTAGCTACACTATTAGCATTGGTTTGCTTTTAGGATACCGCGGCGCTCTCTCTCTATTGTAATGTGCATAGGTTTAGTTGTTTACTGGGTGAAAGCACAATTTATTCTTAAATTTTGTTTTGTTTTATATAGTAAACAAACTCTTCTCAAGCCATTTTAGACACGGATGTTAGCTAAAAGTATATTGATTTTAATGTTTTTGTAACTGGAAATCAATGTGGTTGAGTATATAATTAGTCTATGAATTGTTGTATTCATGTGTGTGTGTATATATATATATATATGTGTGTGTGTGTATATATATATCTTTTATCAATAATGTTCTACATAAGATATTTTCTAGTATTAAGAAGACCCCTAAGTTGGTTGGAGTAGTCTGTTTTCAATTAAGAAACACATTAATATAATTGATATTAATATTCCAATTTTGTATTATTTGATTTTAAATTTCCAAGAATTTAATATGAATAAAATATTTAATTTTAATACTACAAGTGTCTGTGTTGATTTCCCCCCCCCCCCCCAGTGCCATGTTTGGTTCTTTTTAATGCATGCACTAAGCATCAACTAAATGGCCAGCATTGCCACTGGTATTAAAAGTATGATTTCTCGCAGTCTCAAGTAGATATAGGGAAAAATACTTGCAAAATTACATAATTACATTTCGTATGGTTAGATTTAAATTGTAATACACTATAGTGTTCTAAGTGAAACCTTATTCTGACTTGGCAAAATGTGGATAAATAACTTCAATTGTCTGACAAATTCCATGTAAATTGCCTTCAAGCAATTTTAAACTGTTAGTTAGAAAAATATTAAATTATAATACAACAATTTCATTGTTTTGCTGTTAATTATAGCAAAGGAAGATGCAAACTGTGCAGTGTGTGACAGCCCGGGAGATCTCTTAGATCAGTTCTTTTGTACCACTTGTGGTCAGCACTACCATGGGATGTGCCTGGATATAGCTGTTACTCCATTAAAGCGTGCTGGTTGGCAGTGTCCTGAGTGCAAAGTGTGCCAGAACTGCAAGTAAGTTTCTGATTTCAACTCAAGGGTTTGTATTGAGTCTCAGTATTAAACTTGATGAGCTATGATGAAGGTTATTTATACTGTAAGGTATCGTCACACTAATCTCACCATGTATGTCACTGGACATTTACTAACTTTTCTATTATTTTGAAGCATATCTAAAGAAAACTCACTGTGCTTACAATTTGTTAATAAATGATATTTTAAAATAAAGATTAGAAAACAACTTTTATTGAGAGGAACAATAGGATAATGAAACAGTAACTGTAGAAATAAGTTATAAACATTGAGCCTCCGAATAAGTGTTATGTTTGAATTTCCATTCTAGGATGGACAATTTCTACTGACTACTGTTTTGATACAATCTTTATGTTCATCTTCTAGTAGATTCTATTCAGTATATATAGTTCAAACAAAGCATGGTGTGGAAATTAAGCATTTGGAGTTATCTTTTCTCATCTATTGTATTTCATCCCTTGGCCATTTCTCCACTGTCTCCTGTAATTCTCCCAGCCCAAGTATATAGTTAGTGTAGCCTTTTGAGAGTGTTATGTGCGTCTTCAGTGATGCATCAGTGGTTGCAAACACAGCACTTTTATAACCAGGAAAAAAAAAGTAAAGCCCAGTGTTGCCCAGGTAAGTCTAATCTACTGGTTATTTCAGAAGAGCAGTCAGAATCAGTATCTTAGAATCACGAAATAAATCAAACCGTTTGTTTTCCTACTTTGCTAAAATTTAGAAAGAAGATCAGTTAACATTTATTTGATAATTTGTGTGTGTACTTAATGTCTCTTGGGAAGGAGTGTGAGAACTTAAAGGGGGAAATGGTCTCAAGTTTATTCATGTGGTGGATGGAAGCGCTCCAAGGTAAAACACGGTAGAGTTTGTTAGACTGAGAATAGCCGGGGACCTTGGTAACACATCTCGCTTATGTACTTACTCCTGGTTTCATTCATGATTCTTCCGCTCAAAAAGAACCTCCACTATTTCTCATGTGTTTTAAATTCTTAGTATCTGAGAATCACTAATAAGTTTCTAAGTATCAAAAGAGATTATTTTGCAGAGCAGATACCCAGTTTTGGTGTAAACAGTGTTTAGAGAAAGTCTTTTAATTGTAACTCATAATTATGACATTATTTTTCCTTTTTTTTAAATTAAGTGTTTAGAATTTCATTTATTAGTAGTAGCGGCCAGCATCTTCAAAATCAGTCTCTCCCTCCCTCCCTCCTTCCCTCCATCTCTCCCTCTCTCTCGGGTGGTCAAGCTTTGCAGCAAGCGCTCCCCCCCCCCCCCCAGCCGTTTTGTCAGTCCTGATGACTGATCACCATCAGTGTGGGATGCTGGGTATTAACCCCTTGGGGTGAGAAGGGGCTGATGAGGTCCAGGTGATCAGAGGGCTTCAGACATACCAGAAAGAGGCATTGGATCCCATCTCTCTAGCCCCTGTTCTCTTTTTAAGGCTGGTTTTTCTTAAAATATTTAGCACGTACTGTTTAAAGGACATTCTAAACTTTTGAACCAATACTCCGTTTGGGACTCACAGTAGTCCTGGTGATTTTTTTATTTTTCTTTATACCCGAAGCTTGGTTTGAGGGTGGCATAGGTATATAGCAGTGCATATACAAACGGAAGGTCTGACGTCAGGCTCAGTCCTCTTTGGTTATGTGCGGCTGTCTTTCCAGTTCATCCGTCAACACAGCATCACTAGCAGCCAGGATGAGTGTTAGAGCTTTTTTTTTTTTTTGGTTTTTCGAGACAGGGTTTCTCTGTATGGCCCTGGCTGTCCTGGAACTCACTCTGTAAACCAGGCTGGCCTCGAACTCAGAAATCCACCTGCCTCTGCTTCCCGAGTGCTGGGATTAAAGGCGTGAGCCACCACTGCCTGGCTGAAGAGAAACTTTATACAGCACATTTTTTTATTCTTTCATCTATGTGGTCAAGTAAAAGCAGTGCCAACATGCTGAAGAATCACTCAAAATACTTCTTTTAACTTCATCTAGAGAAGTGTTTCCACTAGAACACCAGCTGCCTTGACTTGATTCACTTCCATGTTTCCTTTGATAGTCTAGTGAGTCTATGAGTGAGCTTTTTGGGACAGGGTTTTTCTGTGTAGCCCTAGTTGTCGTAGATCTTGATTTGTAGACTGGGCTGGCCTCAAACCCAGATTTGCCTTTCTTTGCTTCCTGCTGGGATTAAAGGCATGTGCCAGTAAAATAAGGAGGTGTTTTTTTCTTTCTTTCTTTTTTTTCTTCGAGACAGGGTTTCTCTGTGTAGCCCTG
>JAPYYD010004871.1:0-12688 GCA_028551405.1 Uromys caudimaculatus | reverse complement strand
AAAAAAAAAAATAAAAGTGGGGGAACCCTTCTAAACTTATGGTATGAAGCAAGCATTCTGTCACCCAAACTAGAGCAGACCACAGGGAGAAGGAAACTACAGGCCGACAACTATGAGAGCAATAGATGTAAAAATTCTTAACAAAACATCAGCATATTGTATTCAACAGCACAGCAGATTGGTCATACCCAATGGCCGAGTTACTTTCATCCCAGGGATAGAAGGATGGTTTACTATATGAAAACCAATGTAAGCATGGTACTTTTTTCAATAAAATTAAGTATAAAAAGTTCTATCATCATCTAAATGGATGCAGAAAATTATTTGTTAAATTCCAACATTCCTTCCTGATTAAATCTTTAAACGAACTATGTATAGAAGGTTCCCTGTTCTCAAAAGAACACAGCTATATATGAAGACCCCAGCCAAAGCACTATGGTGACTGAGGAAAAGCTGAAAGATTTTGTGTAAGAGCCAGAACAGTGGAGTGGAGTTTACTCTCATTGTTCTCATTCAGTATAGTAGTAGAGGTTTAAGTCAGAGCAATTTCCCAAGAGAAAGAAATGAAAGACATGCAAATAAGATGGAAAGAACTCAAATTACCATCTGTACTTACTAAAATCTTCAACCAAAACAAATGACAGGAATGAATGAATTTAGTAAAGCTATGTGAAACAAAGCCAGCACACAAATTATTAGCTTTTCTTTACACAGTCAGGAGTTTGCTGAAAAAAGAGGTCATAAAAACATTCCCATTTAAATAGCTACTGGAGGATCCCAAGAAACAGCTTTAAGTTACTGAATGAAAGAAAGTATATATACCATGCAAATTATAACATACAGAAGAAAGAAAGTGAAGACAATATAAAGATGGAATGGTCTTCTAAGTTTATGTATTGGAAGATTAATGTCCATATACTCACAGCAATGTAAAGACTCAATATATTCTCATTCCAGTAAAAATGACATTTTCACAGAGCTAGAAAAATTGATCCCAGGATTCACAAGAAAACAAACTGGACCATGAATAGACAAAGTAATATTTACCAAAAAAGTACAAAATTGGAGGCATCAATGGAGCTATATAGCCATAGCAATCAAAACGTTATGATACTGGCATAAAAACAAATACGCAGACCAACAGAATGTGGATCCCAGAAACAGAGACATGTATTTACAGCTAGCAAATTCTCATCAAAGGTGCTAGAAACATGCATTGGAGATAGGGCAGCATCTTTAATACATGGAGCTGTGAAAAATGGGTGTCCACAAAAACTTTGAAATCTGACCTCTTCCCTAGCTCCACACTCAACTCAAAATGGACAAACAGGAAGCATGAAAGCATGAATGGAAAACTTAGGAGAGACACTTGAAGATGCTGGGATAGGCAGTGATTGTCTGAATAAGATCCCCCAAAATGTATGCAGAAAATAATCACAAACGTTGACAAATGGCTTTCTAAAAAGCTTCCCCACAGCAAATAATCAAAATGGTGAAGACATGACCTATATACTATATAACTGTTCATTGACACATCTAGTTCCAGAATATGTAATATGAGCATGAAAGCTTAATAAAACACGAGGGATTCAATATAAACTGGACAGATGAAGTGATGAAAGGTCTAATAAAGATATAAACAAATTCTTAATATCATTAGCGATCATGAAAATGCAGTATAAAACTATAGATACCATCGGCCCCAGTTAGAATGACTGTTATAACGAATATATGCTTTTAACACGAAGAGGTGTTGTGTTTTGTCAAATGCTTTTTCAGCATCTAATGAGGTGATCATGTGATCTTTTTCTTTGTTTATATAGTGGATTTCATGAATGGATTTCTGTACACTGAACCAGCCTTGCATCCCTGGGATGAAGCCTCCTTGTTCTTGTGAATGATGGTTTTGATGTGTTCTTGGATTTGGTGTGCGAGAATTTTATTGAGTATTTTTGCATCAATATTCATAAGTGAAATTGGTCTGAAGTTCTCTTTTTTTTTGATTGGGTCCTTGTGTGGTTTAGGTATCAGAATAATTGTGGCTTCATAGAATGAATTAGGTAGTGTTCCTTCTGTTTCTACTTTATGGAATAGTTTGAGAAGTGTTGCTATTGGCTCTTCTTTGAAGGTCTGGTAGAATTCTGCCTGGTCTGGCCTCAGTGAGAGAAGATGCACCTAATTCTCAAGAGACTTGAAGCCCCAGGGAGTGGGGAGGTCTGATGGGGTGGGGGTGTGGGTGTGGGGGGGACATCCTCTTGGAGATGGGGGAGGAAGTATGGGATGAGGAACAGCCAGAGGGCAGACTGGGAAGGGGATAATGACTGGACTGCAAAAAAAAAAAAAAAAATAAATAAATAAAAAAAAAAATAATAGAAATGAGGCAAAAAAAAAAAAAAAAAGAATATATGCTTACAAGAGTGTGGAACATGTAAACATCTATTTTCCAGAACAGTTTAAATGTTCTTCAAAAAAACCAATAAATTTCACAAGCATAATTTTTAATGATTGTATAAAAAATATAAGATTTTATAATAATAAATAGAGAACTGATGTCTGAAGGGCAGTTGTTTTTAAGAGTTTAGTTAGAAAAAGAAAGCATACAAAAGAAGGTTAAAGACAATTTTTTTTGTAAAAAATATTTGGGCAAGAAATATACTTGGGATTAGTATTGTTCTAGTTTAGGGATTCTAAAGGCACGAGGCAGTAGAACCAAACGCATGTGGTTCTTTCAGTGAATTATTAACCCATTGACAACATACCTGACATGTGGTTGTGCAACCTTTGCTTGCTCGCCTCCAGGGCTGGAGAACTTTGTTGGTCCTGAGGCTGTGGAGACTACTGCCCTAGTAAAGTGTGGTGTTCATAGAGTTAGCGTAAATCCATTCCATAGAGGAATATGGTCTATTTAAGAATGACTAAGACTCGGCTTTCTGGACCACTTATGAGATACTTGGATGCATTCTCTAGCTTGTTCTTTGGTTCCATCTTGTGGCTTAAGAGTCAGATGAGAATGAATATGGAAATCTGATAACACTGCCTTAGTGTCCTGTGCTGCATGTTTCCTAAAGACATAGTTGGACAGTGATCTGAATGTGGGTGGATAAAAGTAGCCTTCAGTGATTAAGATACTCTGCTCCATCAGATATGAATTGTCAAGACCTGGACATGAGTTTGTCTCTGTGTGATGAAACTATGTTCTGCCAAAGACCTAATGCCAGGGGAGAAAACATAGGTTACAGTGTAGATGGCTCTGGTTCTTTTAGGTAGGAGAGATTTTCCCACCTTGAGGCTTTCTATCCTATAGAGAATTCCTTAACCCAGGGCCCCTTCTGCAGCCTTTTCCCTGCTTTGCCTGAGGTGCCTGGTCCTGACCTGACTCCAAAAGGCAGATCATGTCAGTGGGATGCTTCTTAGATCTGCCCATCATTCCCAGGGAGGGACTTTAGCCCTCTCCTGGTGCAGGTCCTTCTCTTGTGAAGAAGATTTCAGGGATTCAACCATTATCCACTTTATTTCTTGTCATTGGTAGCTTAGTTTTCTTGATGTCTTTTTTGGTTGGGTTTGTCCAATATCCAACAACTTTCTAAAGAATACATCAGTTTCCTAAACTTCTGAGACTCTGTATTTTAGACTCTGTTCTAAAATAGAGTTCCTGAGCCAGCCGGACCAACATCTCCTGGGAACTTGTTAGAAAGGAAAGGATTCCGGCTTCACTCCAGACCTACTGAATCAGAAGCTCTGGGAGTGAGGTCCAGAAATATACCTTAACTAGCCCTCTAGGGGACTGGGAGGCACAGTAATGCTTGAGAATTCTGTCTTTGACTTTTGCACTGTCCTTTGAGGACACAGGTTAGGCCACTTTATTTCCTCCTCCTCTCTGTCCTAGTGAGTGTTCCTCTGCACTGTATCTCCACAGCCTCCTGAAATTCAGCAGGCAGATTACCACTGTGTGTTCTGACTGACGAATAGCAGGTCACAGTTATCAGGAGACCACCGTGAAGCCACATATCTCAATGCTGTGATTTAGACATCACTTTTTTTCTTTTGTATTTATTTTTTCTCTCATATATTACATCCCAACCACAGTTTCCCCTCTTCTTCCCTTCCCCTGAATCTTGCTACCTCCTCTTTCCCCCAGAACCACCCAGCTTCACTTCCCCTCAGAAAAGAGCAGGCCTCCCAGGGACATCAACCAAACACTGCATAACAAAGCTACAATAAGACTGGGCACATATTCTCACATCAAGGCTGGACCAGGAAACTCATTCGGAGAATAAGGTTCCAAAGGCAGGCAAAAGTGTCAAAGACAGTCCCCCTTCCCCCTTCCACCCTGCTCCCACCGTTAGGAATTCCATAAGAACACCATAACTGTAACATATATGTGAAGGACCTAAGTCATACTCCCAATGGCTCCTGATCTCTGTGAGCCTATTTGAGTACTGGTCAGTTGATTCTGTGGGTTGTGTTCTTATGGTATTCTTGACCCCTCTGGCTCCTCCTATTCTTTCTCTCCTTCCTCTGCAGGACTCCCTGAGTGCCACCTAATCTTTGGCTGTGGAACTCTGCGTCTGCTGCCATCAGTTCTAGAGGATTCCTCTCTGATGATTATGCTAGGCTCTCATCCCAGAATGCTCTGCAGGCAGGGCAAACTCTAGGTTGGAAGTTTGGTAGCTGGGTTGGTACCTGGGTGCCTCCACTTGAGATCTTACCTGGTTGTAAAGGGATGGCTGATTCAGGCTTGTAAACATCACTTCTTATTGACATTAAATGGACCGGTACACTTCATGGTGAATAATACACAGTTCTTTCAGAAAAGGTGGGAGTAGTGGGTTGAAGACTCCAGGGATGGGGAGGAAGTCAGGATGATGCCCTGTTTCTCACTCAGGATAACGTCTCCTTTTCCCCCTTCTTCCCCTTTCCCTTCTAGTTATGGCTTGCTTTCTTCCTATAGGAGCAGGTGAGAAGTTTGACAATGTTATTAGCTAATGAATAGAAGAGAACACTGTCTTATTTATAGACCTGGGTGTTAAATGTGAGAACTAAGGCGACCCTTCATGGTTGCTACCTAATTTCCTCAGAAATAACTATGGGGGAACTATAATACATCTTTGTTTAGAAGCCATGGTTTTCATTAAATTTAATTAAGTCTCCCACAAGCTTTAAATTTAAGATGACTTCAGAATGCAGGTGGCTTCTGTTAAGTATAATTATGTTCCTTTTATAGCCATGGTTTGGGAAAGCTGGGGCGTCAGGCATCGGCTCTCTAAAGAGTGCCTTAGCTTTTGCCGGTGAGTCCGTTCCCTAGCGTGTCTCTCCCTTCCACAGCCTCTCTTCCTACTCTTCCTCCCTTTGTGGCCCCCCCCTCCCCCTTGCAGAAGTCCAGGGCTATGTGAACTTAACAAGAGCTGCCAAGCTATGTTAATTAGCTGCTGACATTTCAAAGGTTCTCAGAAGGAGTCTGGCTTTGGTTGATCACTGGGCCGCCATAAGTATTTGGTTTCAGATTGATTTTATTTTGCCGAAGAAAGTCACAAGACCCGGAAACAGGCAAGAACAAAAACTGGGGCAAAAGCAAGTCCAGAGAGTACATGGAGCCTCGAGTCCATGGGGCTCTCCCCTGCCTTATGTTGAGTACTTTGTCTTCCAATCCAAGTTCGTCTTTTTAGTTCCAATTTAGAAAGGATTTGGCACATACTTCTTGTGTTCAGGGCAGGAGACTGCAGAAAGCTTTCTTATGTAACCAGCAGTGTGTCCTAAATGACAATCTGAGTCACGGAAGTAATTTGCCCAAGGTCACACGGAAGAGAATCTTAGCATTCTCAAACCTAACCTAGGTGCAGTCTTCTAATTGAGGGTGTCTAGGGAGTAGGAAGAGAAGGGTGTGATTGAGGGGGTTTAGGGAGTAGGAAGAGAAGGGGGGCTGTCGTTAAACAGCAAGGCTGTGCAAAACAGGTCCTTAGGGATCCAACATTTTCACATGAAAAGAATTCACTCAGAGATTCCAGAACTGTATTTTCTGCAACCACTCAAGTTTTCTATCAGCATTTTTTCCTTACCTAAGAGCATAATCAACCATTGCTGGCGTAGTGAAGGAAGTTGTCAGTTTGATGTGCTCTTAGACCCAATTGCATCTCCCTCAGCCTGCATGCGCATTATCCAGGTCAATTTAGTTTCTTTTGAAACAGACATTTCCCTTTAAAGTTGCAGGCAGCATTTCTCATACCCACTTTACTTGCTTCCAACCCTAATCTGGCTCATATTGAATGATTCGAAAACTGCCATTGTGATGTCTGGCTGATAGGGACAAATGTCAGGAAGTTGAAAAAGATTAAGTTCTAGTTTTTTTTTTTTTTTTTTTTTTTTTAAACACAGTTAAACAAAATGTGGGTTTTGATTTTCCCTGGTACTTCTTTTGTATCTATAGTATCTTTGTTACTATAATCATTTTTTGGATCAAATCTCATGGTATTTATGCAAAATAAAACATTTCAATTCAGGACTGAATACAGACTGGGTTTCAGTTGAATTAAATGATTTTATTAAATGTACTAATGCTTCTGTAGGTGTAAAAGGTCTATGTTATAGACTGCACGCTGACTTGTGTAATATGATAGTTGATGATATTCTGCTTTCTTTGTTTGAACATGTCATAAAAAGTTAGTCCTCTGGTAAGTGTGCTTTAAAACAAAGTGAGTGGGGCTGATCTGAACAGAGACTCAGATGCAAACCCAGCCTGTATTAAAAATGGATGTCTTCTCTGGCACACACAAGAGCTTTTTTGGGGATGTTTTTTCCATAGCCCCTGATATTCCTAATGCAAAGTCATATTCCCTCTAACAGTTCCTGGGCTTATAGGACCTAGCTGCAAAATCTTAGGTAAAAGATTTTACTGCATAGGTTGTAGCAGATCTAAACTGCATTTTCAGTTCTATTCATCTGAAGTCCATCATCTAGGGATGTCAGTGTCCACTTTGGTAGAATAGCCTGCCACCCTCTGTGTAGCTGTAAAGGATGAAGGAAGCCTGTGGAAATACTACCCCCAAGTCCTTTTGACACCTGGATAACCCTCCCTCTCCCATGTCTAAATTGGTTCAGGACCTTGTATCACTGGATCCAAAGTGGGTGGGTGAGAAAACAGAAGGCTTGCTGTTTTCATTCAGGTTGAAACCCTCAGAAGGCTGGGGTCCTCGTGCTATGGAAGGTGGGGGTGTGTTCTCTAAGGCTGTGTCTGTGTATGCTTATGTCTGTGTCTGTCTGTGTCTGTCTGTGTCTGTCGGTGTCTGTCAGTGTCTGTCAGTGTATGTCGGTGTATGTCGGTGTATGTCTGTGTCTGTGTATGTCTGTGTCTGTGTATGTCTGTGTCTGTCTATGTCTGTGTCTGTCTATGTCTATGTCTATGTCTGTCTATGTCTATGTCTATGTCTGTGTCTGTCTATGTCTGTGTCTGTGTATGTGTATGTATGTCTGTGTATGTCTGTATGTCTGTGTCTGTGTGTGTCTGTGTATGTCTGTGTGTGTCTGTGTGTGTCTGTGTGTGTCTGAGTATGTCTGTCTATGTCTGTCTATGTCTGTCTATGTCCGTGTATGTCTGTCTATGTATGCCACTTTGCCTTATGCCTTCCTTATATTTATAAAATGTCTTAACTGCTTTCCACAATATCTCCTCCCATCTACTAGGCAACTGCCAGCATGCTTATAAAGAAATGTCTTACTTTCAATAAAATACCTGATGGTAAACAATTTATTTACATGAAGCACTGGGATTCAGGCCCCAAAGGACAGGCAAGTTGTAAAAAATAGCATCAGAGGTGTTCCCAGAGGATGGTGTATGGAGCCAGGAGAGCAGCTGCAGTTGCTCCTGACGCAGGGGATGGACCAACCAGGGCTTTCTCTCTTATGCTGCTGTGTGCCTCAGGAATGCAAGAGTGGAGGAAACCCGACATGTGCTTTCTGAAACCTGAAGCATCCTTTTAGATGTGGCTTTAAGAAAAGCCATCTTACCACTTCCCAGTGTGAACTTTGCTTTCTCCAAATGCAATGGAGGGAGAAGCCTGGGAGCCGGAGAAAAGCTGAGTGTGAGATCCAGGACAAAGGCAAGGACCGCTGATGTGTTCTCTCTGCCTTTTGGCACAAAGATGGCCACTTCTGCTTGTGTTCATTCATTTATGTATTTTAATGAATGAGTCTGTCACATAGAGATTGAGGCTGTACAGTTGAAGACTGGAGGGTTACAATCCCTAACACAGTTGTTTGTGCCTTTAAGTCTCCTATAAATTACTTGTAGTTGTTAACACACTTTGGGATTATGTGCAGTAGATAGGAAGCTGGAGAGTACTCAGAAATATTCAAAAGAATATTTCAGGAAAACTGACCAATGACTGTTTGCTGAGCGATCACATGTAGTAGTAGGAACAAGGTAATCAAATCAACACATTGTTTTTCTTGATCATGAAAATAATAGGGGCTGTGTTTGGGACTCATCTGTGCTAGGGACCCTAGCAGAGGATATGATGCATATTAAGTACATTTGAAAATGCTTTGTAACAAGAATGTCCATAATGGGCATGTCAGTTCCAACCCAATGTCTCCTGGCCTACCACTCCCCATTGTGGCCACATAGCTCATTGAGGACAATGGAAATCTCAGGACTTCTCATTGCTGATCACAGCTTTACAGTAATTTCAGCGGTAGAAGCCAGTGTAAGTATTTCATTTCTCAGTGCATTTGGAGATGTTTAAACATGTGTATGTGGGCTGACTGAGTGCGGTAGTGGGTATGACATCTTGTTACACGAGTGTGACAAACTTAGTTCAACCCTTTCAACCCACATTTAAAAAAATGGCTATGGTGGGACACATCTGTAATCTCAGCACTTCTACCTTGAAGTGGTGGGCAGAGATAGGAGAAATCTCCCAGGAACATGTAGGCTAGCTAGCCGATAGTAGATAGTGTGACAGAAACAAGAGAGAGTCTGTGTCAAAAACAAGACTTGAGGAAAGAACTGACTTTTAAAAGTTGTCTTAAGACTTCCATACACATATATGCACATAGGCATGCACATGTCCATATTCGTGTACACACACACACACACACACACACACACACACACACACACACACACACAATGAGAGAGGGGGAAGGGAGGGAGACAGAGAGGTGGGGGAGGAGGGAGGGAGAGAGAGAATAAAGATGTCTTTACTTTATGATCTTGGGGGGTTTTCTTTCCCTTCTCTCTTGCATATGTTATGGGCTGAGCTAAGGACCCTCTGCTGAGTACCATTTTGACAGAATTGTATCTCTACCATGAATGATTTGATATGGTGAATATTTAAAATGTTTAGAAAGGAAAGTTAGACTCCTAGCACTCAGGAGGCAGAGGCAAGTAGCTATCTCTGAATTCAAGGTTAGCATGGTCTCTGTAGCAAGTTCCAGTCTAGGCAGGACTGCACAGCAAAACTCTGTTGCAAAAAATACAAAACAAAAAACTCAAAACAAAACAAAAAACCAACCAACCACCCACCACCACCAGCACCACAAAAAAACAAACAAAAAAACAAAGAAAAGTTGGACACAGGCTAGAAAAAGTTTCATCAGTTCTTCATATATCTACCCCATGACTTACTTCTTCCATTACATATTTCAGAAATAACAAATATGACTTCCATATGCTGTTTTATAAGTTGCAGTCTTTTAAATAAAATATGTGCTTTCTGCTCTTAGATGTCTAAAAAAAAAATGAAGTGATATATCTTCTTTTGAGTTCTAGTCAGGATTCTTTTATGTTAATGCACTTTTTAAACAAATGAAGCTTCAGGACTTCACAATGAAAGTCCATTTAGCAATATCTTTAGGAAATAAATGTGAAGCAACAAACCATAATCAGAAATGTATTAAGAAAAAAAAAAACATGATTAACTCTCTTAACAAACATAGATGTGTTTTAAAAACTTTTAACCCTATGGGATGTTTAAACCCACATATAAAACATCATATTATAATAATGTTTTAGATATGTAGTTATGTAATACATACATGGTTATATATGGTTAACTATATATAGGCAGAAATAAACAGATAACTATAACAACAAACAAGGAAATCTATCAGAATATCTACAGTTACATGGTTAGGTAAAGCTACTTCTTCCTATTGCAGGCTAGCCAAACAAATTATCCTTCAGAGTGAAGGAAGATACTATACTTATTATAACTAAGATGTTGGAAGGTAAGATGCAGGAAACAAGGGGTTATTGTTTAGAATATAAGGAATTTAAACAGCTTACCACAACACACACACAACACACACACACACACACACACACACACACACACACACACACACACACAGATGGTAGTTGACATAGACATTGGTCAAGATGATATAACATGACCAACAAGCATATAAACATACTTTCCATCACTAGTTAGCAGTGAAACATAAGTAAAAAATACAGTAATGTATCACCTTACCCAGTTAGAATAGCTAGTATCTCAAAGAGGAACATAGCAAATTCTGGTGAAGAGCCACAGAAGGGGGAACACGTACTGTTGGTACAAATGTAAATTGTTATGGTTACTACAGAAAGCACCAGGCAAGTCCCTTAAGAACAAAACCATCTTGTGGTCCAGCACTCCTATAACCACGAATGTATATTCAAAGGCAATGAAATCAATGTCTTGGAGAAATATGGTCACTGGCATGCTTGCTGCTCTAGTTTGTTTTTGGCAGCTGTGATAAAACCCTCTGATGGAAAGTATCTTGGGCAGGAAAGACTTCATTTCATCATATGTTCAGGTCATGGTCCATCATTGAAGGTATGAAAGCAAGCGGGAACTGAAGCAGACACCATGGAGGAAATCTACTTCCTGACTCAGTTTCCAGCTTGCTCTCTGCTGGCTATCTGATATAGTTCAGACCTACCTGGTTAGTTAGGGATGCTGCTACCCAAAGGGAGCTGGGCCCTTCCATATCAATCATCAGAACAATTCCTCAAAGACATGCTAACAGGGCAACTGGATTGAAGCAAGTCTTCAATTGAGGTCATAATCAAGGTGACTCTAGATTATGTATAGTTGACAATCAAATCCAACCAACACACTTATTACAGCGTTATTGACAATAGCCAAGCTATGGAAGCCACTGATTAGATTATATTTATCTGTATCTATATTTATATCTAATCTATCTATATACCAAAATGAATAAAAGAACCCAAATACCTGAAACTATAAAACACTTAGAAACATCAACATAAAGAAACTAATGCACAAGTGTGTCTCAGTGTCAGTCTATTCTCTGTTGTGGTTTTATTTTATTTTTTTTTGGTTTGGATATTTTTATTTCTTCAATTTTTTATTATCAGGAGTGACTGAAATAAAAAAATATAATTGAGTTCCATCGTTATTGTCATTATGGAAATGGTTTTAAGAGAAAAATGGTCAGATGAATATTATTGTTTCCCACTTTTCAACTGGTAAATAGTTGCCAAGCCCAGAGAATCTGTCCAGAATGTTCAAGATATGGTATATTATACAACATGCCTGTTCTCGGGGAGAATACCTAGGACATAATTATGTGTACTTCTTGATCTCATCATACAAGACAAGCACAAAGGCACCACCCATGCCTCTAGGAACATTGGACCATGTACCCTTGAAAAAAGCCTTGCTTCCTTCTTCGTGAGTGATCTTCCTCCAACAGTCAAGTGTGCCCGTATGTATGATATCAGTTCCTCTGCATCCCGACTGCATCATCATACAACAGCGAACAGTGTCAAAAGGATAGGAAGTCAGGCCAGCAACAGCAGTGACAGACTGTGCAATCATCCAGTTGATGAAGATGTGAGTATTCTTGGAATCTGGGAGCATTCCCTTTGCAGTGTCATAGAAACCGATTTAGGCAGCTCGGTAGATGATAATGCCCTGTACTGACACATTAAAGCCTTGGTACGGGCCCTTTATCCCATCAGATTTGTAGATCTTAACCAGGCAGTCACCAAGGCCTTTGAATTCCCTTTCAGCTCCAGCTTTGCCCACATCAGCTGCTAGACTGGTACGGGCAAAATCAAGAGGGTACACAAAGCGCAAGGATGTGACCCCAGTGGCACCACCTGATGCCAGGTTCCCTGCAAAGTAGTGCAAACACTGGGTCCTCTTGTCCACACACCCAGAAAGATCTGCTTGTGTTTATCTTTGAAGGCAAAGTTGAGAGCCTGGGTGGGGAATTATCTGATGACACTGGCCAGGTTACCACACCAGAAGGACAGAACTCCCTGTTCCTTGGGGATACGAACCACGCAGTCTATAATGCCCTTGTATTGCTTATCTGCCGTGATTTGCCTGCTGGCATGCTGCACCTGCAGCAGCAGCTTGACCTGCTTGATGGGTGCTAACACCATCTTGGAGAGGGTCGCTGCCACTCCACCGGCGAAGAAGTCCTTGGAGAAGGACACAGCGGCATCTGTCATGTTGAAAGCAAAAAAGAAGAGGCAGGCTACTGATTTGTTTGAGTTAATTTTGTATCCGGCCACTTTGCTGAAGTTGTTTATCAGCTGCAGGAGTTCTCTGGTGGAGTTTTTCGGGTCACTTAGGTATACGATCATATCATCTGCAAATAGTGATAATTTGATTTCTTCCTTACCAATTTGTATCCCTTTGACCTCCTTTTGTTGTCTAATTGCTCTAGCTAG
>JAPYYD010004870.1:0-12688 GCA_028551405.1 Uromys caudimaculatus | reverse complement strand
TATTTTCCTTGAATTACAGTTCCATGTAGCCAAGAATTACTTTACTAAAAGGACACAAATTAATTGCCAATGATCACATGTGCATGGCTTCTTGTCACTGAGCAAGAAAACAACTTACACTGTTTTCCTCTGCATGGAAGGGGCCATTTTACAGTGTACTGCTTGGATGGATCAATCGTGGGCAGAGTTTTGGGCTTGAAGTGGTTTCCATGATCAGTTACATAAACTTGAGACAATTGCTTAACTCTCTGTGTGTTATCTTAATATCTAGATTGTAAAAAGACATCTCCTAAAGTTTTATCATAAAGATCAAGCAAGTTTGAGATATATAACAATACACTAATGGTTGGTACAGAGCAATCTTGCAAATAAAAGTTATATTTTATCATTTCTACCTATTGAGGCACCTTGTGCTGCAGTAATGTTTACATTTTCATAAGTTTGGAGAAAGCTGATACCAATACTTTTTGAACACTCAAGATAATGTTCTTCCAGTATCAACCTTTTCCTTTGAGGTTTTATTCATAGTATATGTCCTTTTTTTACATGTACTTTTTAGACAATATCAGGGATATTGTCACACAAAATACAAAACCAGGAGATGCCAGCCAGCTGTCATGCAACAGAGCTTGGGAGGAAAAGGACATTCAGAGACTTGCCAGTTCCTGTGCCAGGAGGTGTGCACAGTCAGGGAAAGACTTTTGACACTAGCCTACCACCACAGGGATTGCGTGGGCTGTAGACACACTCACCTCCATGCCACATGGGCAGGCTGTAGACATCCAGAGGTCTATCAGCCTAGTGGCCTTCCTGCCGCAGGAGCCACTACAATGTGTAAGCGTGTGGTGGAGAGATGGAAGAGAAAAAGAAGCAGAGCAGCTTGAATATGAGGAGAGATGGAACTGGAGATGCAAGGTTGGAGAGAAATAGCTTGTTGTGAGTAGCCAGTTCTGTCACCTGAGGCCATGTTGAAGTCCCAGCCCATGTTGCCACTAAGGGCCATGTCTGGGTCCATGCCATGGCAGAGTTCAATGTGGATGTACATGGCTCATATTATCACTACAGACCATGCATACATTCCTGGTATGCACAGCTATCTGGGCCCACATAGATGTTCAGGGGTTTTGCACAACTGGCCCCACCCCTCACTGGCTGACGCAGTCAGGAAAGCAGGACCTACACATTGCCCAGGCAGCACAGTGGAGCCAGCCTTGGGGGCAGAAGTACGGATAAGTTAGCCCTGAAAGAATGAGTGTGTGTATGTGTGTGTGTGTGTGTGTGTGTGTGTGTGTGTGTGTGTGTGTGAGAGAGAGAGAGAGAGAGAGAGAGAGAGAGAGAGAGAGAGAGAGAGAGAGAGAGAGAGGAGAGCTGACTCACCACTCATTTGCTGTGAGGTGAGTGGCTGGTGGTGGAGGGGGGTGGAGATGATCCCCTATCCCCTGCCTCTGCAGCATAGTGGAGCTGGCTCTGGTGTTGTAAGTACAGGTGAACAGGCCCCAAGGACATGAGAGCAGGAGAGCTGACCCTACTCCCTACTAACTGTAACATTGGGTGAGCTATCTGGGGCAGTGCTGAAGAGCTCATTAGGTTGGTACACATATGGGAGTGTTGGCGGCTGACCAACTCAGCTACCACCCAGGCCCAGATCAAGGGCTTTGAGTTGGCCCAAACAAAAATCTACCTTATCTATAAACTGTTGGAGTATGTGAAAGAGCCAGTCCTGCTGATCCAAAGCAGAGGAGTCTCCCTTGGTGAGGATTCAATGTTGATTGTGTAGCAGAAGTCAGAGGCCTCAAACCAATGACTCATTGCAGTGAACATTTTCAAGATGCGTGGACACACTGTGGGACACACTGTAATACGCAACAGCTTCCATAGCAAGATGGTTTTTATGCTTCATTTAATTTTTTTGTTTTTTATTTTCTTTTGTGGGGGAGGTTGCAAGGTAGATACGAAGCCATGGGGGGATGAGTGGAATTGGGGTGCATGCTGTGAAGCTCATAAAGAATCAATAAAATGTTTTAAGACTATAAAATCAGTAGTTCACTTTGTCTTTTTAGCCCCTCTGTACGTGAGCATTTGAACTGCTCATGTCTCCGGGTGACCTGATGCACTCACCTGTGTCCTCTTTTTCCCATGAACATTCTATAGTCATTCTCTTTCTTTACAAATGGCTTTATGGTTCAAGTTACATTTCAAAATGGAAGTCCACCTGAGGAAATATTCCATTTCTGCTTGAAGGACACAATGAACTCAAAACATCCTGCATGCCATTTCTACTCTGATGACCCTGATTAGCACATTGATTTCCTTTCTCTCGCTCTCTTTTTCTGTAACTCTACCCAGAGGTTTGATACTTTGGAGACATTAGAGATAAGTCAATGTGGTTCTGTATTTTGCCCGGTGTTGGTGTGTGGAAATGCCCCTGAGCAGATGAAACACAATGCAGAGATGATAGACTGCATTTACTCTCTGCTGCCGTAGGGTGCTAGGCTTGAGGGAAGTTTGGATACACTGCTCAGGGTATGGGAAAATGCAGCCTAAGATGTGGGAGGACGAATCTGGGGTTCCCTGACTCCAGGCATCCAGTCACCTCTGGAAACTGCATGGAGTTGGGAATGAAGGGGGCCTGCAGGCCTGTGGGAAGGCCAGGGCTGGTGGTTCCAAAACTCCTGAACGTCCAGACTCTGTTGACTCTCAGAGAGCTGAGAACAAGGTTGGTCCCTTGGGCTAAGGACTACAAACCTGGGATCAGGGGAATGGGAACTCTAGCTTAGCTCATTAGCCATCGTCCTTAGCTTGGTTGAGGTTGTCTGGGTGTGCAGAGAGGCCTTCTATGGGAGACTCAGGCAGTGGCTCTGCAGGTGAAGGACTTTTCCATGCTCCCTACAGTGGTTCTTGATGGAGGAAATAGTCCTTGGCTCCAAACTGTTTATTGATTGTTCATTGTGGAAAATGGGTGCATACCACCTTCTTAGGGTAGACCAGAGATTAAATACCCTTTTCAGGAAGGAATGTCTGGGAAGGGGAGCTTATTGGCTAAACCCTCAGGGCTTCTAGATACCTTATTAGCATAGAGAACTCTGTTCTGGACTATGTGACCACAGGTCACGTTTCCTATGTGGGAAGTGTGACTCATGTTCCAGGCTAGGAATCTGGTACGGAGCAGGGAGCCACCTACCATCTCAGGTGGGTACCTGGATACTAGGACTCTGAACCTGCTCAGCCTTACCAAGTTTCCTGGCATGGTTCACTGTTCCACAAGTCCATAGAATTTTAAGTGAATCTTTGACAGTGTTCTTATTTGCGTATCCAGGTTATGAAATAAGTGCTTTTACCCAAGACTTTTATCATAATAGACTCCTCTAATTAAACACACTCTTTGTTCATTTTCTGTTTCTTATCATTTCCTTGCTGCTTTTTGTTTGTTTGTTTTGAGACTGGGTCTCTCTGTGTAACAGTTCTGGAACTTATATAGATCAGGCTGGCCTTGAACTCACAGAGATCTGCTTGCCTCTGCCTCCTGCATGCTGGGACTAATGGCTTGCATCACCATGCCTGTCTTTACTAGCTGATTTTAGCCTTTATTTATGATAGACATCTTGGAACTAGACAAAACCAGGTATTGTGGTATATGCCTTTAACCACACTCAACACTTGGGAAGCAGAGGCAGGTGGATCTTTGTGAATTCTCAGCCAGCTTGTTCTTCAAGAGTTCCAGGTCAGCCAGAGCTATGTACTGAGACCTTGTCTCAAAAACAGTACAGTGACAGGCAGGTAGATCAATGGAATAGAATTGAAGACCCAGAAATGAACCCACACACCTACGGTCACTTGATCTTTGACAAAGGAGTGAAAACCATCCAGTGGAAACAAGACAGCATTTTCAACAAATGGTGCTGGCTCAACTTGCAGTCTACATGTAGAAGAATGCAAATTGATCCATTCCTATCTCCCTTTACAAAGCTCAAGTCCAAGTGAATCAAGGACCTCCACATAAAACCAGATACACTGAATCTAATAGAAGAGAAAGTAGGGAAAAGTCTTGAACACATGGGCACAGGGGAAAAGTTCCTGAACAGAACACCAATGACTTATGCTCTAAGATCAAGAATCGACAAATTGGACCTCATAAAATTGCAAAGCTTCTATAAGGCAAAGGACACTGTCAATAGGACAAAACAGCAACCAACAGATTGGGAAAAGATCTTTACCAATCCTATGTCCGATAGAGGGCTAATATCCAACATATACAAAGAACTGAAGAAGTTAGACTCCAGAGAACCAAATAACCCTAACAAAAATTGGGGAACAGGCACTCTCCTGACTTCCATGGGCACTAGACCTGAATGTCAAAGAACAGGAACACGAACACACACACACACACACACACACACACACACACACACACACACACGGGAGGGGGGGGAGAACATTCATGGGCATAAAATAAATCTTTAAAAAAGGGAGGAGCTGCCAGGCAGTGGTGGCGCACGCCTTTAATCCCAGCACTTGGGAGGCAGAGGCAGGTGGATTTCTGAGTTCGAGCCCAGCCTGGTCTACAGAGTGAGTTCCAGGACAGCCAGGGCTACACAGAGAAACCCTGTCTTGAAAAACAAAAACAAACAAACAAACAAAAAAAGGGGAGGAGCTAACATTAGGAAGAGTAAGTAAGGCAAATACTAATAGTGAGAAGAGTTGGAGCCTAGACACCAAATGGGAATGTGGTATGGTGCAAATTATGTTGAAGAACAAAGTTAAACACATTATACAACCCAGCAATCTCACTGATTTACCTAAGAAATGAAGGCTTGTTTCTCCAAACACTAATAATGTAAAAACCAACCCCCCCCCCCCCAAATGGGGAACAGAGCTAAACAGAGAATTCTCAACAGAGGAAATTCATAGGACTGAGAAGCACTTAAAGAAATGTTCAACATCCTTAGTCATCAGGGAAATGCAAATCAATACAACCCTGAGATTCCACCTCACACCAGTCAGAATGGCTAAGATCAAAAACTCAGGTGATAGCAGATGCTGGCTAGGTTGTGTAGAAAGAGGAACACTCCTCCATTGCTGGTGGGATTGCAAGCTGGTACAACCACTCTGGAAATCAGTTTGGTGGACCCTCAGAAAATTGGACATAATACTTCCTGAGGACTCAGCTATACCACTCCTGGGCATATACCCAGAAGATGCTCCAATATGTAATAAGGACACATGCTCCACTATGTTCATAGCAGCCATATTTATAATAGCCAGAAGCTGGAAACAACCCAGATGTCCCTCATCAGAGGAATGGATACAGAAAATGTGGTACATCTACACAATGGAATACTACTCATCTATAAAAAACAATGACTTCATGAAATTTGCAGGCAAGTGGATGGAACTTGAAAATATCATCCTGAGTGAGGTAACTCGGTCACAAAAGAACAAACATGCTATGTACTCACCGATAAATGGATATTAGCCCAAAAGTTCGTAATACCCATGATTCAATTCACAGCAACTGTTGGACTGAGTGTGGGGTCCCAGATTGAGGAGTTGGAGAAGGGACTGAAGGAACTGAGGGATTTTGCAGCCCCATGGGGAGAGAGCAATAGTGTCAACTGGTCAGGCCCCCCAGTGCTCCCAGAGACTGGACCACCAACCACAGAATGCATATAGAGGGGCCCATGTTGCTGGCCATATATGTGGCTAAGGAGGGTCTTGTTAACCATCAGTGGGAGGAGAGGCCCTTGGGTCTGAGAGTGTTAGATGCCCCAGTATAGGGGAATTCCAGGGAGGGAAGACAGGAGTGCGTGGGTGGGTAGTGGAATACCCTCACAGAGGCAGAGGGAGGGGAGATGGGATAGGGATTTCCAAAGGGGAGACCTGGAAAGGGGGAAACATTTGAAATGTAAATAAAGTATTAAAAAAAACAGTGAGACGATTATTGCTGTTGCACAATTAGCTGCATAGTAGAAAAACTGTTCAAAATGGAAATTCAAAAAATATAGAGTCCTGACATTCCTATTCCTTCAGCAGGGGTGCTTATGTTCTCTTCCTATGCAATGTTACACTGTTCCAAGGTTGTAAATTCCATCATGTATTTAATAATTTTCAAAATTATTTCCAGTTTTTTGTACTAAGCATCAAACAGGTAATTCCAACTGCCTTATTCCACTCAGACTTTGATGTATAACAAAAAGCACAAATCTGAACATACCCAGTAGAGAGGTCTTTATTCCTGTCACATGCAATCTGTTGTCCCTCTTCTTATTCCTTGTTTTAAGTGCTATGAACAGTTACCTGCCATTCTGTGCTCAGATCTGTTGCTACCCTTGTCTTACTGCTCCAGGTCTTCTGTCCATATCAATTGTTGCTCACAGACCCATTTGTCCAATTACTTTGTGTTATAGTTCCTCGACCTAATTAGCTTCCTTTTTAATCTATTATCCACATAGCAGTCCAAGTGTTTTAACAAGAGCTGAAGAGATGACTCAATGGTTAAGGGTGCATACTCTCTTCCAGAGGATCAGAGTTTGGTTCCAAGTAACTGTGATAGGCAGCTCACAACTACCTGTAACCCCAGTTCCAGGGGACCCAATGCTTCTGGCCTCTGAGGGCACCTGTACTCATGCATATAGTCACACACAATTTAAAATAAATCTTTAAAAACTTGTTGAAGTTAGGCCCAGTTCTATCTCCCAGTCCTATGCTCCCAGAAATAAGACTCAAACACAAAATATAATTACAAATACCTTGGCCATATAGTTAGGCTTTTCTCTGACTAGATATAACTTAAAATATTACATTTATTCTAGCCTACATTTTGCCATGTGCTGGTTTCCTGTGCTCAGGAACCATTTATCCCATTCATCACATCTTCCTGGTAAATCTCCCTACCTCCTTCTCTTCAAGAATTCTTTCTCCCATTATCTCATGTTCTATTTCCCACCTGAGCCATCACAGGCCATAGGCTTTTTAGTTGATAGGTAACACATCCAAACAACACATAAGATATTATCTATACAAAACTGTTTTTACAAAACCATCTAGGATGATTCCTGGATTTAGAATAAAACTCAGACTTTTCACCATGACCTGCCCAGTCCATTAATCATTGTCATCCTTTATCTTGGTTTTCTTTGTCTTCATGATTCATCCTTAGGTTGTTTCTTGTTGTAACTATTTTAAAGATATTATTATTTCCACAAAGCCATTCTTGACTACTGTTGCAAAATAACATCTTGGTTTTGTACAAAGCCACACATGGACAAAGTGGATGTAAGCCAATAGATAATTTCTTCTTTGGGAAAGGCTCAAACAAGGGTAACTAACACACACTGGGGATTTTGTTAATTCTTTGGATTGTTCTCTTAGTTTCTAGTTTATTGATTTCAGCCCTGAGTTTGATTATTTTCTGCCATCTACTCCTTTCGGGTGTGTTTGCCTCTTTGTGTTCTAAAGCTTTCAGGTGGGCTGTTGTTAGTATGGGATCTAATTTTCTTTATGAAGGCATTTAGTGCTATGAACTTCCCTCTTAGCACTGCTTTCATTGTGTCCCGTAAGTTTGGGTATGTTGTGCCTTCATTTTCATTGACTTCTAGAAAGTCTTTACTTTCTTTCTTTCTTCTTTGATGCAGTGGTCACTGAGTAGAGAGTAGTTCAGTTACTATGGCTCACCAATACACTCAGTTTCTGGTGTTTTTGTTCTTGTTGAAGTCCAGGTTTAATCCATGGAGATCTGATAAGATGCAAGGAGCTTTTTCAGTCTTCTTGTATCTGCTGAGGCTTGCTTTGTGATGGAGTATATGGTCAATGAGGTGCTGAGAAGATGGTATATTTTTTTGTGTTTCGGTGAATGTTCTATAGATATCTGTTAGGTTCATTTGACATATAATGACTGTAAGTTTCTTTCTCTGTTTAGTTTCTGTCTCGATGATCTGTCCATTGGTGAGAGTGGGGTGTTGACATCTCCCACTGTTAATATGTGGTGTTTTATGTGAGATTTAAGCTTTAGTAATGCGTATACGGGTGCCATTGCATTTTGGGCATAAATGTTCAGAATAAAGATGTCTTCTTGGTGGATTTTTCCTTTGATGAGTATGAAGTGTCCTTCTCTATCTCTTTTGATTACTTTTGGTTGAAAGTCTATTTTATTAGATATTCATCAGAATGATGAGTCCTGTTTATATATCCAGTCTGTTAGCCTGTGTCTTTTTATTGTGGAACTGAGTCCATTGATGCTGAGAGATATTAATGACCAATGATTGTTAGTTCCTGTTATTTTGATGTTGTTGTTGGTAGTGTGTGTGTGTGTGTGTGTGTGTGTTCTTTTGCTTTTACTGGTTTATTTCTTGTGTGTAGTTACCCTTCTTGCGTTGGACTTTTTCTTCTATTATCTTTTGTAGGGCTGGATTAGTGGAAAGGTATTTCTTAAATTTGGTTTGTCATGGACTATCTTGTTTCTATGGTGATTGAAAGTTTTGCTGGGTACAGTAGTCTGGACTAATATCTCTTAAGGTTTGCAAGACACCTGCCCAGGCCTTTCTGACTTCTAGAGTGCTATGTTGAGAAGTCAGGTGTAATTCTGATTGGTCTGCCTTTATATATTACTTGGCCCTTTTCTCTTGCAGCTTTTAATATTTTTTCTTTGTTCTATACATTTAGTGTTTTGGTTTTTATGTGGCAGGAGGATTTTCTGTACTGGTCCAATCTATTTCTGTAAGCTTCTTGTACGTTTATAGGCATCTCTTTATTTAGGTTAGGGAATTTTTTTTCTATGATTTTGTTGAAGATATTTTCTGGGCTTTTGAACTGGGAATCTTCTCCTTCTTCTATACCAATTATTCTTAGGTTTAATCTTTTCATAGTGTTTCAAATTTTCTGGATGTTTTTGTCATTAACATTTTAGATTTAGCATTTTCTTTGACTGATGTATCATATTTTCTTGTATCGTATCTTCTGGTATCATAACTTCTATGCCTGTGATTCTCTCTTCCTTCTCTTGTATTCTGATGGTGATGGTTGCATCTGTAGTTTCTGTTCTCTTTTCTAGGTTTTCCATCTCCAGGGTTGCCTCATTTTGTGTATTCTTTATTGCTTCTATTTACATTTTCAGTTCTTGGACAGTTTTATTCATCCCCTTCACCTGTATTTTTCTGTATTTCTTTAAGGGAATTTTTCATTTTCTCTTTAAAGGCCTCTCCCATCTTTATAAGACTGAATTGAAGATCATCTTGCTTTTCTTGGGCTTCGTTAAGATATCCAGACCTTGTCATAGCAAGATAGCTGGGCTCTGGTGATGCCATATTACTCTGGCTCTTATTGGTTGCGTTCTTATGTTCTTCTTTAGCTATCTGTTTGTTTGTGGTATTTTCTGGATGATCCAGATGCCAGCAGTACTCCATGGGGAGGCAAGCTGATCCTGGTAGTGGATCTCAGGGAACAGGAAGCTGTTCACCTTTTTTGGTTGTGGCCCTGGTGGACTTTGTGGGCAGGGGATTGGCTGGAGAGGGCTCTAAGCTAGACATTCCTGGGGCCCCAAAAAGGATTCTTGTGAAGGTGGGGAGAGCTGTGGGCCTGACAGTGGAGGTCATGGGACCATGCATAACTGCTGGATGTGCCCCAGGCAGACCTGGTAAGGGATTGGTGAGTGAGGCTTCTAAAACATATTGTTTCTGGGGCCCTCTCATCCCCCACCTCAGGGAGGTAAGATGCTCCTCGGTTCCTGAAAGGCTCCTCAGGACGGTAGGGTGAGCTCTGAGCCAGACAATGGAGTTCAGGGGATTGCATGCAACTCACCACTGCTTGAGAGGAAACTTAAATATGCTTGCTTAAGGTCTAGATGAAGAAGAATCACAACTCCACCCCAGAGACAGCTTTTCAATAAAGTAGAACAGCATAAAACAACTTTAATATTACCCACATGCTGAAGACATTTGAATATCTGTTAAACTGGATCCAGTGACTAGAAATCTCAGAGATAAGAAATTCTGAGCCGTGGCCACCAAAGGAGCCATGGCAGGTAATAGCAACTGTGATGGGCAGCTCTGACTCAGAGCTCCATGATCTTTTCACTCTCCAGGTTCCCACTGGCGGGTTGTCACCATACCAGTCCCAAGCTTCAATACCCCCATGGTCTCTGTGGTGCACACCAGGCAAACCCACACTTTGCCATTATACCTTTCTCTCTGGAACCCAGACAAGCTGCCGAGTGAAGGAAAATGCAACACAAACTTTGCTCAGAAACAATAGTAACTCAATCTCTGGGCTCAACAACTAAAACCTAATCCTGAAAACCTTATCAAAGTCTGATTCCTCTGGTGGTGAATCCTTGTGGATCTGCCATACTAGGAGACTCTAGTAGCTACATCTTACCTACATGCTGTCCCTGTCCCAAAAGGCCCTCTCTCTTCTGCTTCCTCTCTTCCTCTCTCTGACCTGGAAGTCCCTCTATGCACCCAGTGATTGGCTCCTTTATTCATTAGAGGATTGGTTCACAAGAAGTTACAGGTGTAACTCACTCCTTGTCTGAAGCCCCTCCCAGGAGGGCAGAATTAGCGAATACAAAAAGCCCCAGGGCTATCCATAACAGGTGGCAGTGCAACTTGCTCTTTGCCATCGACAGGAGAATATTGTGTCTTCTTAGATCCCTCCTAGTCCAAGATAGGGATCCCAACAGAACTAGATGTAGCAGAAAATTACTATGACTTATCAGGGATGCTGTGTGGATGCCTGATGCTTTTCTCAGCACTGCAGTGCACTTTGATAGTCTTGTGAAACTGATAGCGCAGTTCAGAGCTTGGAGCTTTTTAAGGTGGGCACCTCCTGAGGCAGCCCTTCAGCCTGGAGTCCTGGAGTAAAGGTCTGGCTTTTTTGGAACATCCATGATTCAATTCACAGCATCTGTTGGACTGAGCGTGGGGTCCCAGATGGAGGAGTTGGAGAAGGGACTGAAGGAGCTGAGGGAGTTTGCAGCCCCATGGGGAGGGAGCAACAGTGTCAACTGGCCGCCCCCCTCCCCCCACGCTCCCAGAGACTGGACCACCAACCAAAGAATACACATGGAGGGACCAATGGTTCAGACCACATATGTGGCCATCAGTGGGAGGAGAGGCCCTTGGGCTGAGAGTGTTAGATGCCACAGTATAGGGGAATGCCAAGGAAGAAAGACTGGAGTGGGTGGGTGGTTGGGGGAATACCCTCATAGAGGCAGGGGGATGGGGGATGGGATAGGGGGTTTCCAAAGGGGAGACGTGGAAAGGGGAAAACATTTGAAATGTAAATAAAATATATAAAAAAAGAGTGTTGTGCCTAGATTGCAAAAACCCCAAAGAGACCACCAGAGACTACAGCTCCAATGCAAGTACATGAGAGTCTTTATTCAAGCTTGAGCTTGGGCAATAAACCTTCCTGATGCAACAGGCTAGGAGAGCGGCCCTGAGATCTAGGGGAAGGGAGTTTATAAAGAGAAAAACCATAAGCAAGGCTTTCCAAGCCTTGGTGTTACATGAGAGGGTAAAGGAACATTGTCCTTTAAGCGAATTGGTTTACAGCACCTGGTTATACCACAAGGAGGGAGCATCAGAAAGGAACATCTTGACCTGGGAATGACTTATGTTTTCTTAGCTCATTCTGTTATCAGCTAGCTGAAGCTGCTGTGTCTATTTTGCAACTTCCAGGGACGTTTCATGATTCTCTCAGACCTCAAGGGTGGGGGCCATTCCTCTCTAAGGGCAAGTTAACGTAGAATGGAGTCTTAAAAACAAAATGGAGTTTATTCTGCTGTTCTAATCCCTAAATTCCCCCATTCTACTAGTAGCTTTGGAAGCCAATCTTGGGCTCCTTGAGGTCCAGATTATTCATGCTTACTTGTTGATAGTGAGAGCTCACTACCATCAATGACCAGAGAGGATCTGCTGATTGTGTGATAGCCAGTCTCAGGATTTTCAATCACCCAAATTAAATCAAAAGGCTGGTGTGGGTTAGGGGCTGCAACACATACAGTTAGCAGGGACTACAAACTCAGTACTGAGACTGAGTCAATTTTAACTTGAGGGAGTTTGTGTTCTTTTTTTATTGGCTTTGTATTTGATTTTTTTTTAATTTATTTTTGATACTTTATTTACATTTCCAATGTTTCCCCTTTTCTGGGTCTCCTCTTTGGAAATCCCCTATCCCCTCCCCCTCCCCGCCTCTGTGAGGGAATTCCTCCTCCCACCTACCCGCCCACCCATTCCCATATTCCCACCTTGACATCCCCCTTTTCTGAGGCCTCTAGCTCCCTCAGGCCCAAAGTCCTCTCCTTTCTCCCTGATGGCCATCGAGGTGATTCTTCTGCCTCATATGTAGTCCAAACCATGGGTCAATAGATGTGTATTCTTTGGTTAGCGGTCTGAACTCCAGGACGACCAGGGGGAGGGTCAGACCAATTGACGCTCTTGCTCCCTTCATGGGGCTACCAATTCCCTCCACTCCTTCAGACCTTTCTCCAACCCCTCCATCTGGTACCTCACTCTCAGTCCAGCGGTTACTGTTAAGTGAAACTTGGACGTTCTGAACTTGTGGGCTAATATCTGCTTATCAGTGAGTACATACCATGTTCGTTCTTTTGTGACTGAGTTACCTCGCTCAGGATGATATTTTCAAGTTCCATCCATTTGCCTGCAAATTTCATTAAGTCATTGTTTTTTATAGC
>JAPYYD010004869.1:0-12688 GCA_028551405.1 Uromys caudimaculatus | reverse complement strand
TCCCTCAACTCCTTCAGTCCTTTCTCCAACTCCTCCATCTGGGACCTCACTCTCAGTCCAGCGGTTACTGTTAAGTGAAACTTGGGCATTCTGAACTTTTGGGCTAATATCTGCTTATCAGTGAGTACATACCATGTTCCTTCTTTTGTGACTGAGTTACCTTGCTCAGGATGATATTTTCAAGTTCCATCCATTTGCCTGCAAATTTCATAAAGTCATTGTTTTTAAAAGCTGAGTAGTACTCCATTGTGTAAATTTTTAAAAGGTGTTGAATTGTTTCTGAAAATTATGTAATTCTGAAAATCATTGTCTGCTATTCAGAAGGAACGTCTTCACTTTGAAATGTGAAAAAAAAAAAACATAATGGGATAATTATTAGGCACTGCCTTCACTTGAGCTGAGCATCAGACCCACACTTTCTCTCCCTAGAGAACCCATGCTTTGGCTCCATCTTTAGTGATGGTTACTGAGGCCCTATTAAGGGCTCTAATGAATTACACTGGCAACTCCCTAGTGATTATTGATTTCATTCAGCTCACTGAACAGAAATAAGTACTTTCTAATTTGTTGTGTCATTGAATAGATGTGTTTATTTATTAAAGGACGCTTTAATGGCAGTGTGCCACCTTGTCAGAAGAAAGAACAACTTTCCTTCCTAGGACAAAAAGTATATCAAATAAAGACTGGTAAACTGAAGTTCCATACAAGAACCTGACATATGAATGGTTATGCCATTGATGAATGGCATAATGGATATGAATATATCACAATGAATATGACATAAAAATTATGTAAATATGACATAAAGAAATAAAAATATATTACAATTAGAGACACAATCATTTGCTGAATTTTCTCTGAAATTTGCTACCTATGCTTTTTGATGTTTAGTGAGTTACTTGATTTCATCATTATCAACTTTTCTACACCAGAATTCTACATGATGGCACAGCCATAAGGAGTAATTTGAGCATACAAACAAACAAACAAGCAAAAACATGAGGATGTGTAAAGAGTGGCAACTACCCAAAATATATAAATAACATTATTACTAGCTAGATTCTCAGTGACATTAATCCAGGTAAATTTGAGATTAAATAATTTCTTCCTTTTTATGGACTCTATATGACTTAGAGTCATACTTTGAAGATTATAATGGCTAACTGCAATAGCTTCAACAAGGTAATCACTCAATGCATTGAACTCAGTCAATTAAAATAAAAATGATCATATGAGATTCGCACTAACATTCTCGTGGAACCTAATACATTGAATGTAAACAATCATTTTTATTATTGATATTAAAATAAAAATATTTTACATAGATAAGGTAATATTTTCTTTGTGCAATTAATTGATTGCAGTAAAGATTTTAATTTTACTTTAATTGATCTAAGGAATATACCATAAAGCTGTGTTTACATATTTATGGGATGAGCTTATCCCATTAATCAATAAAATTAGCATATCTTCTAGAGTGACCGCCCTTTGTTTTGTTGTAGTAAAAGCACCTGGATCATTTTTCTCCTAAAAGTGTCAGTATCATATATTTCATATTATCATCATGGTGTACATTAGAATTTCAGATACCCAATCTACATAACTAAAATGTTCCCTTTGATATGTGTACATTTATTTTCAACCCTGAATGCTAGCAACTTTTGTACTCTACATACCTGTGTTTGACACAAAATTTATTTCTAAATGTGATGAGGGTTATTCCCTTTAACATAATATACTACAGTTTTACTTAAGTTGTTACACTTGGCAGTGTCATTTTCTGAATAATATACATGGGTATAGGTGTGTACATGTATATATGTGCACTTTTGTGCATATATACATCTTTCTAAACCATCTATGAAGACAGATTGTTCTCATACCTTGGCTATTTTGAATAACACTGTAATAAACACAGAATGAAGCTATCTTTAATATACTAGGAAAGGTGAATATTTCCATGCAAATGTTTGAAATTAATTTTTTCTCTTGTACCACAGAAACAGTCAACTCAATATTCCTTAGTTGCCTATAGTTCTGTGTGTAACACAAGAGTTAAAGTATTTTGTGCTTTCTCCCATCCACTTTAGTATCTATTGTCTTTGTTCTGCTCATGTGTGGGTAGGTAGTCATATTGGTGAAATTTAATGGATATAGCACCTAGCATCATACATTCACTCTGTAGACTGAGAAGGCTGTATTTGTGTAATAAGGAATACATATTTATCTAAATTTATGATGTAACAACAATTAATGAAAAAGGTCATGGACTTGAAAGAGAGCAAGGCTTGATATACAGAAATGTTTGGAGGGTCAAGGAAAGAGAAGGGGTACAATTATATAATGATATGATAATCTCAAAAAGTAAAAAGTAATGTTTTTTAATTGAAAATTTGAATATAGGACTCAATATAATAAAACTCCTAGATGAAAACAATCTAGGTACAAAATAGTTTTATTACTGTCATGGTTAGTGACTCTTTGTTATCACAAAAAATATATAAAACAAAGGAAATGTAAGTTTTTTACAGGAAGGGGAATGAAGTAAACAGTCATAAGCATGAAAAAATATTTGCAATTCTCTATCTCAAAAATGCTTAATATTTAAATTTATTAAGAATGAATACAATTCAACAGCAACAAGAAATAATGATTTTCAAATAGGCAACAAACCCCAATAGAGACTTTTGTGAAGAAGAAATGAATAGTCACCAAGAGTTTTATGCAAAGAAGCTCAGCTTCGGTGTTCTTTATGGGAAATTAAATTCACATGTCCTTATTAGAAGAGTCTGAGAGAATAAATTCACATGAAAGAAGAGAAGGGCAACACTCCTTTGTTCCTCATGGAATGAAGGGTGAAGGGTGAAGACTACACTTACCTGTGAGTCAAGGACAAATGTTTATAGATATAGGTATTATGATCATATTGGTTTAGTTAATTAGTGGTTGTATATTCTGCTCCAATAAATGTGTCTTACTAGCAGTAAGTAGTTTTCCAGTACTATACACAGTTTCCCTCTTGGTGAGCAAGTCTTAAGTCCAATTAATGAGCTATTGATTAGCACCAAGGTCTGAGTGCCATTACTGTACCCTTAAGGTTATTGTGCATAGTAGTTTGGACGTGGTTCATAAGCATAGTAGCTGGGTCGGATGGTTAGTTGCCTTTCTGCTTCAGAAACTCGACTAGTACTTTCTTGTTTCATGAAAGCTAGTCCTTAGGGAGGGGGCCATTCTGTTCTGTTCTAGCTCAGGCATCTCTGGGCCCTGGTCATGAAGTGCATCGTATCTTCTGGAATAGGGACATACTTTTCACCTCTGGAAACAGCTGAAGGTAGTATCAATAGGCTATACGTTTGGAAGTCTCTTGGACAGCCCTGGTCAACAAGTCGAAAGGAGGTTCCTCAGGTTTGGTATCAACATTTTTCTTAGATTGAGACTCTTGGTGGAGTGGAAGCATCATCAGCCCAGATGAGGAAATTTTATTGAAACAAAATATGCATATTTATAGACTAGGGATATGTATAATAGTTTTTTTAATAGGTAATACTATGGTTACTTGTGGCTTTTCCCAAGCAACTCTATTTGTCTGAGTGCCAGAAGTATTTTCAGGAATGCCCACACCAGGTTTGTGTTGTATATGCTTTTATAGGGTCTTGTGTTTACACATTTGTGCAGGTATGTGTACGTAGGGAGGACAGAAGTTGATGCCAGGTGTCTTCTTTAACTGTTTTCCATCTTATTTTCCTTAAAACACTGTATCTCACTGAACTTGGTGGTTCAAGTTACCAAGAGGATGAAATGAAGTTAGAATCCAGACACTCCCATCCACTACTTCTGGTTCTTATGTTGACCAGTTGTGAGTCTCTGAATTAATTCCCATTTACTGCAAAAAGAAGCTTCTTTGATGAAGGTTAAAGGATTCATTTATCTATGGATATAAAGATAAGTACTTACAAGGTATTTTAATACTATGTAAATTTATCAAAATAATGGAAGTAGATTTTCCTATAGAGTCAATAGTTACCCATTAAGAGGGTCCTGACCTAGTTAGCAGTGTCATAGACAAATTTTCTATATTGCAGTTGGTCTTAAATACTTAAATAATTTTTGACTGTTGATATTTAGTAATATGGTAGAAGTCAAATATGAGATGTGTAAGAGGATTTCAGCCTACTGCTGCTCAGATAATAGAGAACATGGGAAAGTCCCTAAAGAGCAGACAGCCATGGTTATATGACAACCAATAATTAGACAGAGGTTCAGACTTGCAATCACAAAACTTAGTTCTGGCCATCTCTGCACAGATTTAGAAGCCTGAGCTGCCAGGAAACCTGCCATTTCAATTTCAACCTGGTTGTACACTTATGGAAATGGCAGGAGGTTATTTTAATTAAATAACAACAGGATAACACTGGTAAATTATTTAAACAATTGTAATTAGTGATAATATAGCAATGTAAAACAAATGTTTCTTAAACAGCATTTGGCACAGTGAGCATATTTTGGAATGATATCTATATTTTGCTTCCTCCATACTGGGAATCATTTTCTTCTCATGCAAACTGGTTTAAGTCATGTCTGAATTCCACCATTCTTCAGAAACATTTTCTGTGGCTTGACAGATAGCAGAGTAGTTAAGAGTCCTTGCTTGTTTCCGTTTTCAGCACTCAACTCAGTTTTACTTTATCACAACTGATATTTACTATAGTTCCAGAGTGTGCTGGCTAGTCTTATATCAACTTGACACAAGCTAGAGTTACTTGAAAGGAGGACATCTCAATTGAGTAAATGCCTGCATAAGGCTCAGCTACAAGGCATTATCAATTGATGCAGGGTTGCTCAGCCCATTTCGGGTGCTGCCATAACTGGGCTGATGGTTCTGGGTGCCCTGTGAAAGCAGGCTGAGCAAACATGGTGAGCAATCCAGGAAGCAGGACACCTCTATGGCCTCTGAATCAGCTCCAGTCTCAAGGTTCCAGCCCTGTTTTAGTTCCTGTTCTGATTCTCTTCAGTGATGGACTGATATGTAGAAATGTAAGCCAAATAAACCTTTTCCTCCCTGACTTCCTTTTTTTTTAAAAAATATTTTTATTGGTTATTTTATTTATTACATTTCAAATGTTATCCCCCTTTCTGGTTTCACCTCCTCAAACCCCCTATCCTATCCCTCCTGCTTTTATGCAGGTACTACCCTACCCACCCACTCCCACCTCACTGTCCTAGCATTCGCCTACACTGGAGCATCAAGACTCCACAGAACCAAGAGCCTCACATCCCATTGATGCCAGATAAAGCAATCCTCTGCTACATATGCGCTGGAGCCATGGGTCCCTCCACATGTACTCTTTGGTCGGTGGTTTAGACCCTGGTTGCTCTGGGGGGGGGGGGGTCTGGTTGGTCGATATTGTTATTCTCCCTATGGGGTTACAAACCCCTTCAGCTCCATCAGTCTTTCCTCTAACTCCTCCATTGCGGACCCCATGCTCAGTACAATGATTGGCAGCAAGCATCCGCATTGTATTGGTCAGCCTCTGGCAGAGCCTCCCAGGGGACAGCTATACCAGGCTCCCATGAGCAAGTGCTTCTTGGCTTCAGCAATGGTGTCTGGGGTTTGGTGTCTACAGAGGGGATGGATCCCTAGATGGGGCAGTCTCTGGATGGCCTTTCCTTCAGTCTCTGCTCCACTCTTTGTCCCTGCATTTCCTTTAGACAGGAACAATTTTGGTTAAAAAATTTTAGATGGGTAGGTGGCCCTATCCCTCAATCTGTGACTATGCCTAATCTCTGGATATGGTCTCTACACGTTGTCTCAACCCCTGGGTATTTCATCTAATGTTGTTTCTACTGGGTTCTGGGAGCCTTTTTCTTTCCTGGGACTTCATAGTGGTTCCCCCCAGTTCCCCATCCCCCACTACAACACCTCCTGGACTTGCTTTTGGTCATGATGTTTCATCAAAGCAATAGTAATCCTAACTAAGAAACAGAGATTTTAATTTTCTGGCTTACATTGGCACTTGTATGAATGGGGTGTACATATATTTGTCTATCACAAAGTGACACATAAATGCATGTATATATGTCTTAAAATTTTTAAATTGTCTTTTCTTATGTATTTTTATTTGTATATATTGTTCTATCACACTAATATGCTTTGAGGTTTGTTAGAATTATTCTAGAACAGCATAACTATAGAACTAGATAAGTCATCCTTTCAACACATACACTAAATGTATGGATTTTCTTTACAATGTTACCACTTGGAACAATTTATATACACATGTATCTTTTCCAGTACTCATAAAGTGAAAATGTGCTTTCTCATTCATTATTTGATGTAGTCTAAAGCACATATAGTAAGTTCATATAAAGAAGTGCTACTTCTCATTTCTAGTGGAAATTTCCCATTCTGTTTTTAAAAAAACTATTTCATTTTATAATAGCCATCTCTACATTGCAAATAAATGGATTTTCTCATTGCCCCAAAGTGGCATGTGCCAATTTCAAACAAGAGTAAAAAAATACATAAAAAATAAAAAATTAGAGATGTTTTTGAGATGTTAATTTTCAAGATTAAATATAAAAAATTAATCCACAGATGGAAGAGTTTCATAGGTCGCTAAGCATCATTCATGTACCTAATAATGTAACTTGGAAATTTTTCAGAACAGGGTATAAAACTTTAATATTGGTAATCAAATGAGTGTAGAATCCAGATCGTTGGAAGCACATATATTGATATTGCTTCTTGGTATCTTTTAAACAAGTCAGTTTAATATATTCAAGTGTCTGAGGCTACATTCTTATAGACATTTTGATACTTTAAAAGATGCACAGAGAAGGTTATGTCAGTGACATGCAAAGAAACTTTCTGCTAAAATTAGATTCCTGAGTTAAGTATAGTGATGAGAATATTAATTCAGTGCTGATATTTCTACTTAACATAGAATGATATGTACTTATAAAGGTCAAAATTTAAACTTGCTGAACAAATTTAAAATTATATTAAATAAACTAATATAAATTCACAGATATAATTTAAAATTTATCTTAATATCAACAATTTATAACTATAAATGATATTTAAGGTGACTAAGAAGTCTTTGGAAAAATTACTACTACACATAAAAGTACTTTCTACTACCAAATTTTCCTTTTTTTATTAGATATTTTATTTACATTTCAAATGTTATTCCCTTTCCTGATTTCCCCTCCAGAAAATTGCTATCACATTCCCCCTCCCTCTGCTTCTGTGAGGGTGCTCCCCCACCTACATACCTACTCCTCCCTCCTCTCCCTGCCATTCTACTACCCTGGGGCATACAGCCTTCACAGGACCTAGGGCCTCTCCTTGCACTGATGCTCAAAAAGGTCATCCTCTGATATATATGTAGCTGGAGCCATGGGTCGATCCATGTGTACTCTTTGGTTGGTGGTTTAGTTCCTGGGAGCTCTAGAGGGTCTGGTTGGTTGATATTGTTGTTCTTCTTATGGGATTGCAAACCCCTTCAGCTCCTTCAGTCCTTTCTCTAACTCCTCCATTGGGGACCCCATGCTTAGTCTAATGGTTGACTTCAAGCATCCACCTCTGTATTGGTCAGGCTCTGGCAGAGCCTCTAAGGAGACAACTATATCAGGCTTCTGTCAGCAAGCACTTCTTGGCATCCACAATAGTTTGCTGTCTGTATATGGAATGAATCTCCAGGTGGGGCTGACTCTGGATGGCCTTTCCTTCAGTCTCTGCTCCACACTTTGTCACCATATTTCCTTCTGTGAGTATTTTGTTCCCCCCTTACGAGAAGGACTTTAGCATTTACACTGATCTTTCTCCTTCTTGAGCTTCAAGTGGTCTGTGAATTGTAGCTTGGTATTCTGACCTTTTAGGCTAATATCCACTTATCAGTGAGTGCATACAATGTGTGTTCTTTTGTGACTGGGTTACCACACTCAGGATGATACTTTCTACTTCCATTGCTATTCTTGGTTTTTTATTATTCCAAATGAATTTGAAAATTGCTCTTTCTAACTCTATGAAGAATTGTGTGGGAATTTTGATGGAGATTGCATTGAATATGTATATTGCTTTTGACAAGATGGCCATTTTTACTATATTAATCCTGCCAAACCATGAGCATGGGAAAACTTTCTATCTTTTGAGATCTTCTTCGATTTCTTTCTTCAGAACTTTGAAGTTCTTGTCATACAGATCTTTCATTGCTTGGTTAGAGTCACACCAAAGTATTTTATATTATTTGTGACTATTGTGAAGGACTTTGTTTCCCTAATTTTTTTTTCAGCCTGTTTATCCTTTGAGTAGTGGAAGGCTACTGATTTGTTTGAGTTCATTTAAATCCAGTCACTTTGCTGAAGTTATCAGGTTTAGGAGTTCTGTGGTGGAATGTTGGGATCACTTAAGCATACTATCAAATCATCTGCAAATAGAGATATTTTGACTTCTTCCTTTCTAATTTGTATCCGTTTGACCTCCTTTTGCTGCCAAATTGCACTGGCTAGTAATTTAAATACTATATTTAATAGGTAGGGAGAGAGTTGGCAGTCTTGTCTAGTTCCTGATTTTAGTGGGATTGCTTCAAGTTTCTCACCATTTAGTTTATGTTGGCTACTGTTTGCTGTATATTGCTTTTACTATGTCTAGGTATGGGCCTTAAATTCCTGATATTTCCAAGACTTTTACCCTGAAGGGGTGTTGAATTTTATCAAATACTTTATCAACATCTAAGGAGATGATCATGTGAGTTTTTTTTTTTCTTTGAATTTGTTTATATAGTGGATTACGTTGATGGATTTCTGTATATTGAACCATCCCTGCATTCCTGGGATGAAGCCTACTTGAATATAATGAATGATCGTTTTGATCTGTTCTTAGATTTGGTTTGGGAGAATTGTATTGACTATTTTTGCATTGATATTCATAAGGAAAATTGGTCTGAAGTTCTCTTTCTTTGTTTGGTCTTTGTGTGGTTTAGGTATGAGCGTAATTGTGGCTTCATAGAATGAATTGGGTTGTGTTCCTTGTGTTTCTATTTTGTGGAATAGTTTGAAGAGTATTGGTATTAGGTCTTCTTTGAAGGTTTGATAGAATTCTGCACTAAACACATCTGGTCCTGGGCTTTTCTTGGTTGGGAGACTTTCTTTTTGATATTTACTTTATTTACATTTCAAATGTTTTCCCCTTTCCAGGTCTCCCATTCAGAAACCCCTATTCCATACCCCCTCCCCCTGACTCTAAGAGGCTGCTCCCCCACCCACCTGCCCACTCGTTGGGAGACTTTTAATGACTGCTATTTCTTTAGGGGTTATGTGATTGTTTAGATGGTTTATCTGATCCTGCTTTAACTTTGGTACCTGGTATCTGTCTAGAAAATTGTCCATTGATGTTAAGAGATATTTAGAAAAAGTGCCAGGTACTTTAGGCAGTCCAACTAACTTAACAGTTGTGAGTAGGAAGTCCAAGAGTCTAGTGGTTGCTCAGTCCCATGAGGTTAGGCATTTCAGTGGTCTTCTGTATAAGCTGGAATTCTGAAACAGTAGGTTCCAACAGATGTGCTGGCAAGTAAGTGCAGGCAGATGTAGAAGAATGAGTCTTCCTTCTTCCATTGTCCTCACATAGGTCTCCAGCAGAATGTATGGCCCAGATTAAAGGTGTATACAAGCACTCCCAGATTTGGAACTTGCTCTGTCCCAGTCTGGCTTTGAACCTAGAGATCTGCTTGCCTCTGTCGTTTGGGATTAAAAGCATGTACTACCTTACCTGGGCCAAAACTCTTTATGATACCATGTCTCATAACCTGGATCAAATCTGAGTCTTCCAGCCTCAACATCTGGATCACAGGTGTGTCCTCCATTTCTGAATTGTAGTTCATTCCAGATTTACTCAAGTTGATGACCAGGAATAACCATCACAGATAGTTTCCTTTTTCTTCACAACTTTGATCATTTATCATCAGTGAGTGGCACTCTATGTCCTCACTTTCTTTACTATCTCAAGGATCAATGCATCTATCTCTGTTTCCTTACTTCTTTCTGTACTTTGGAAAAGTTACACATTTCTATTTGCACTATTTATTTCCCACTCTGATATCTGGTTTTCATGACTAGACTTGGAGGAGTATCATAATCTCCACAAAATTGAGAAATTTCACAGTTTCCAAGGAATTGTTACAATATCCTGTTTTTAATGTCCATGTTTGTGCTATATTAAACTGCAATAGAGGTATTTTCATGGAATATTTACCTCCCTTTGACATAATTTGACACATATCATAGGAGCCTCCTATGGTACAACTGATATTTACCAAGGAAGAATGTTGAGATTATCCTTGATTAAACACAAAAGTCAGTATTAATATACTTCCAAAATCATGCCAAATATAATTCTATACTTTTACTAAACCTCTATGTAGTTCCTGTTGTTTGATATGTCAATGGTAGAAATAAATATATTGCTTGTAGAAGCTATGGAATATTCTTTGAGATTAAAACTTTTGCAAGGTATATCAAAGCTGTGCCTTTTGTTTCTTCCATCACAAGCATTGAATATGAATGATTATCAAATTAAAACACATTATATTATGATGGCAATATCATTGTGGACAAAGAATTCACAATCTGATTATGAAAATCTGTATAGCAAATTTGAAAATAAAAAAATTGCAATAAGCACTGGAATAATTCTAATTTACTAGATTATTTTCTAAAATGACTTGGGGAATTTGACAGGGTGGTGTCAAGTTTTCTCTTGTTATAAATACTAGCCATGATAGCTGTCATTGATTGATTGCTGTGTTCTGATAGACATCATTCTTCATAATAATATATCAACATGCATACATATTTACCTTGATTTTACCTTTTATTGTACTAAAGCTAAAGTGTTAAACCATTCTAAAATGTTTTCCTAATATAACAAACCTAATGAATGATAAATATAAATTTGACAGGTTTTGTTAGGAAAAGCATAGAAAGAAAATCACTGTCACTTGCTTGTCTTCAAACATTCTCACCACGCATGTCCATGTGTACATAAGTGTGTTACTTAGAAATTCCAGAAACATGAAAGGCCAAGCGAGATGACACACACACACAGTTATTTGTTTTCTTCATTGATATGTGTATTCAGTTTCTCTTTATGGTTTAATGAGGCAACTTGAATCCTGTAAAGGCCAATGAAAAAGCTATGGGAGAGAGAATATGTAACACATGCAAATGTAGGTTTGAGACAAGAAAGCAAATGGAAAATGGGAAGAAAATAGTGATGGCAAAGTCAACTGAACTACTTATTTTTCAAAAACAGGAAAAATAGTGAGAAAGTTAAGTCACATTTGACTTGTAGGACATAAATGAGGGCATTTGTACACATCAGTTTCATGGAGGGAATAAGGTGTTTTTAAGTTTTACAAACTTAAAATAAAATACTTTACTACTTCCAATATTTTATTTGATAACAGAAATAAATGTGTCATAATAAAATTTATGCTCATAAAATATGTCAGACTGTGATTGGTAATTGTCACTTATACACATATGTATATATGTTGAGCTATTTCCTCTGTTTTTGTGATGAAATGTTCTTGCTATAGTATTTAGAAGAAAGACCTGCTTACAAAGAGTAAAAAAGGAAAATGCTGCTTGAATCTTGATGCTGAAAAGCCCTAATATTGCTCATGAGGGTTAGAGAGATACTTTCACATCCAAATTATCTCTTAATGACTTTACATCTGGATTCTATTACCATGCCATGAAGTTTGAACACCTGAATATTGCAGGGGACATTCTCAAAGCACAACACAGTTCTTGTTTGAAATCCAGTATTTGGCAAGAGCTACTACACAGGAGGAAAATCTGTAAGCAAGAAGAAAAATTTGTAAATCTACTGTTATCATGGATTTTGTATACTTGTTCAGGAGAAACACAAATTGAAGGTAAATAACAATACCACTTACTATCTTGAATAGAGAATTGCTATTTTTACCTTGTTTTTCAATGGTGATCATGCATAGAATTCACCTTCCTGTGTTTATGGGTATCTGAATAACCATTGCAGAATATATAGTGGAAGGTTTATCTTTGACTTTCCATGACAAGGTTGTCTCACAGCCCTTCTCTGCCTTAAATACTCTACTCAGAGCTATCTATTTAAGATATATGAATAACCACATTCTGATTTTAATGCATCTCAGAAATTGAAATGGATGAGTACATTCCAAGCATCACAGTAACATAAACAATGCAATCTGGATAAATTAAGATTAGTACTGCGACAGGGCCCCACAGCTAATCAGCGCCGGGACAAAGATCCTTCTCAGGACAACGCAAGACCCAGCAGAGGGCCAAAGACACGCCCCACAGCTCACCAGGTACTGCCCCGAACCCGCGAGACACAGGGACCGAGGTAGGCGGGCCTAGAAAACCCCCTGGATCCCCAAAGCGGGCGGCTGTGGCAGGAAACTTCTGCCTGGGACACTAGGATTCCATAGACAAGCAGCTCCAGGAGGAACGCAGAAAAGCCCATAGCAGGGGCAAAGCGTCCCCAGAGCTCACTGACTCTGCCCACTTTCTGCGGGCCACAGAGACTGACGGCCAGCAGCTTCCGGCGACGGGTGGAAACCTCAGCTTGGGCCACAGGGCCCCACAGCTAATCAGCGCCAGGACAAAGATCCCTCTCAGGACA
>JAPYYD010004868.1:0-12688 GCA_028551405.1 Uromys caudimaculatus | reverse complement strand
CGATGTTATCTATGGTATCTTCTGCTCCTGAGATTCTCTCTTCTATCTCTTGTATTCTGTTGGTGATGCTTACATCAATGGTTCCTGATCTCTTTCCTAGGTTTTCTAACTCCAGGGTTGTCTCCCTTTGTGATTTCTTTATTGTTTCTATTTCTATTTTTAGCTCCTGGATAGTTTTGTGCATTTCCTTTGTCTGTTTCATTGTGTTTTCCTGTAATTCCGCCTGTTTGATTGAGTTTTCCTGTAATTCTTTAATGGATTTTTGTGTTTCCTCTTTAAGGGCTTCTAGTTGTTTATCTCTCTTCTCTTGTTTCTTTAAGGGTGTTAATTTTTTTCTTCACATCTTCTATCATCATCATGAGAAATGATTTTAAATCTGTGTCTTGCTTTTCTGGTGTGTTGGGGTATCCAGTGGTAGGAGAGCTGGGTTCTGATGGTGCCGTGTACTCTTGGTTTCTGTTCTTTATGTTCTTACCCTTGACTTTTGCCATCTTGTTAACTCTGATGTTAGCTGATCTTACTCTGTCTGGTTGTGGCTTGCCCCTCCTGCAGGCCTCTGTGTCAGTACTCCTTAAAGACCAGCTCTCTCTGAGAGGTGTTTGGATTTGGAGAGCTGTGGCAAAGGGTCTGCTCTGGGGTGCAGAAAGAAATCACAAGGATCTTGTCCCCAGCTGTCCCTTGGTTCCTATGTCCTGATGGCTCTGCAAGGGTCCCTCTTGATCCAGTGAGTTTGAACAGAAGTGGTGGTTTTGCTTGTGCTCAAAGGTGTGTCAGCACTCCTGGGATACCCGCTCTCTCCTGGAGCCTTGTGGCCCAGGCTGAGGTCCCCAGGCACAGGCCCCTGGTTGCCCAGGCAGAGGTTTCCACCCACAGATGAAACTGGAAGGTTCAGAGGTTTCCCGGCCCCGGGTTCTCAGGCCCTGGATCCCGGCGGATCCGGGCGGATCTGGGTGAGAAGGGTTGCTCCCCTTAACTCCACTCACAGCTTTTCTAAGCTCCTGGGAGGGTAGCTTTCTCTGGTGCTCGTTGGCTATGGACTCCTTGTCCTCACTCATATCTTTATCATGCTTTCAAAGATCATTAAGCTAGGTGATGAGTACCTTTGCCTTCTGATTCCTCCCCTGGTCTTTCATATTATAATTTCTTGGGCACACCATCTCCTCTACTTTAGCTTAGTTGATATATACTATACTTTTGAATCACATAATGGCTGCTTCTTACATGTAAGATGTTTACAACATTCTAGAAAAGTTAAAATGTACTTATTATGTTTTTGTACCACCATATTCCCTTCCTATCATAGTACTATTGTCAGTACTATCATCAGTACTATATCCTACTAATTGTTGTCATTATTTTACATATGTCTCACAGCACTATAGTCTTACTCCTAAATATGCCTTAGTTCTTTACATATTATGCCACCCAAAAGCAATATATCCTTAGGATGGAGATGTGTCTTAGTAGTTTAGAGCTCCTGTTGTTCTTGTAGATGACTTTGGTTCCCAACACTCACATGGTGTCTCACAAGTCTCTTCTGATCTCTGTGCACATGGTGCTCATACATACATGCAGGCAAAATGTGTGTACTCATAAATACATAAATTTTCTTTTTTTTCATCTGATTTTACTTTTTAAAATTTTATTAATCTTTTTGTAACAATCCAGATTTTATCCCCCTCCAGGTCCACCTTCTGACTGTTCCACATCCCATACTTCCTCCCCCTGTCTCCTCATGGATGTCCCCACCCCCTACCTTGAACCCCACCAGACCTCCCCTCTTCCTGGGGCCTCCAGTACCTTGAGGGTTAGGTGCATCTTCTCTCACTGAGTCCAGACCTGGCAGTCTTCTGCTGTATATGTGTTGGGGACCTCATGTGAGCTGGTGTATGTTACCTGGTTGGTGGTTCAATATCTGAGAGATCTCTGGGGTCCAGGTTAGTTGAGACTGCTGGTCTTCCTACAGGGTCATCCTCCTCCTCAGCTTCTTCCAGCCTTTCCCTAATTCAACCACAGGGGTCAGCAGCCTCTGTCCATTGGTTGTGTGTAAATATCTGCATCTGACTCTTTCAACTGCTTGTTGGGTCTTTCGGAGGGCAGTCATACTAGGCCCCTTTTGTGAGTGCTCTATAGCCTCAGTAATAGTGTCAGGCCTTAGGGCCTCCCCTTGAGCTGGATCCCACTTTGGGCCTGTCACTGGACCTTCCTTTTCTCAGGCTCCTCTCCATTTCCATCCCTGCAGTTCTTTCAGACAGGAACAATTATGGGTCAGAATTTTGATTGTGGGAATGGCAACCCCATCCCTCACTTGATGCCCTGTCTTTCTACAAGTTCCCTCTCCCCACTGTAGGACATTTCATCTAAGGTCCCTCCCTTTGAGTCCTAAGAGTCTCTCACCTCTCAGGTCTATGGTACATTCTGGAGGGTCCCCCCACTTCCTACCTCCCTAGGTTGCCTGTTTCCATTCTTTCTGCTGGCTCTCAGGGCTTCAGTACTTTTCCCCATCCAATACATTAATAGCACCTCAATAAATGATGAATGAATGCATGGTAGTGTACATAATACACAGAATGGTAAAATAGTGTGTAGAATAGCAGAATCAGGGGTAGCCATCTGATTATCATCTGCCTGGAAATATACAGAAATCTAGGAAATGTCATTGAATTTTCTAAATTATGTAACACTGGTGGTTAAAGGAAATTCTGTAGGCTATAGCTGACATACTAAGTATAGTAAACTTTATGTAGGACATATGAAGTGTGACTCAAATGTGGAACTAAGAAGAGCTGAAAAATTAACTTGATAGTGATAAGGTCCATTAATAAAGAAGAAAATGAGTCCTAGATTGACATATGCAATGGCAAACAGACATTATCTGCCAAGTGACTACTGAGCAATTCTGTATTTTTTTTTTTTTAGTGTACAGCCAATTCTGTTTTGAAAGATTTTTTTAAAAACGTATGTCTCATTGAAAATTAAAGAGTTAATTAGTATGTATTACCAAATAATTTCCAAGTTCAATTTACACTGGAGTTATCTCACCGAGGGACATCATATCTGCTATATTAAGAGCCAGTCATGCTGAGTAAAGCCTACTTAAACTAGTCTTAATGCTCTTTTTTTTGACCAGGAGGAATCCTTGCAGTCATGAAATATGTCATATTTTACATATTTATGCCCTGGATTTTACAGGCATTTTTAAAAGCCAAATTCTAAGGTATTAATCCAAGTCTTTCATCAATTTTCTGGCAGGCATCCAATGCTCCCTGACTTGGTTCCCCCAATTAATCATCATCTTTTTTTACTCAGATTGCTCACAGCTGTGATCAAGGGCTGGCATAGCTCCTAAGAAGGAGGGGCATACAAGAGCTGTTATTGAGCAAAGAAAAGAACCTGTCACATATCCTGTGTTTAGTTATATAAAGTTTGCAAACTTACAGAGTACTGGTTGTTGGGTGAATGAAAGAATCTGAATGAAAAGGAAACCCCCTTATTTAGATGTTTGTCACTTTTTTTGCCCAAGTTTGGGAGTCATACCACTTATATATTGAATATCAATAGAATAATCCATTACCATACTAGAGTCAAAGAAAATAAGGGATTATTTCTTAATAGCATACTGCTTTAAAGTTGATGACTTAGAAATTCCTAAATATTCCTGGTATCTGAGCTTCAAAAAAGTTGAATAATTTGCTATTATTTATTTACATAGCTAGTAATTACAAACATGAAGTTCAATCCAAGTCAATGTACTGTAGGTCTTAGACTTTTAAGCAGTCTCTCGGTTGTCGACTTACTTTGTTTCATACTACACATGCCTGTTGACCTAAGTTGATGCCTAGATCCCAAAGTGAATCCAACTCCTGGAAGTGAACCCCCACATGTGTATCATAGTGTGCATACCTACATATGTGTTCACGTGCAGACACACACACACACACACACACACACACATGTACAAACTATACACATGTGCAAACACTATAATAATGATTTTTTTTAAATTAAAGCTGAGCATTTAAGGTACACCACTGCCCTTTTTTTATCTACAACAGATTCCACATTCATGACAGCTAGGGACTAATAACAAAGTCTGGAAAACAGAGAGAGCTTATTTGTGCTAGATTTAAATCTGACATGAGAAAGGTTCAATATATTTGTAATATTACTCTCCTAGAAATTAGAAACTTAAATTAAATGTCTAATGCTATTCTGTCTGTCTTAAAATATTGATCAACATCATGTAAAATCTCGATGTACTCTCTTTGGTGTTATTTTTCTGAAAAAAAAATAGAACAATAAAATAACAAAAAAAGTGTGTGTGTGTGTGTGTGTGTGTGTGTATGTGTGTGTATGTATGTGTGTGTGTGTGTGTGTGTGTGTGTGTGTGTGTGTGTGTGTGTGTGTGTGTGTGTGTTTTAAGGAAATATTCAGAGGTAAAAAGTAATATAACATTAGCCGGACATAGAGGTCCATGTCTTCAATCCTAGCACTCAGGAAACAGAGGCAGGCAGATTTCTGAGTTTGAGGCCAGCCTCCAGAGTGTGTTCCAGGACAGCCAGGGCCAAGCAGAGAAACATGGTCTCTAAAAAGAAAACAAAACCAAAAGTAATGTGAAATAATGACTTAAGATTTTTAAGCAGCCTTTTCAAATCAGTGGTTCTCTAACAATTTCTTATAAATAATGTATATATAGCTGATAATTCATGAAATATGTATAATCAAGTTCTGTGTCATTAGTTATATCTTGGAGTCAGGGTTTACCTTTCTGTAAAATATCTTTAAAATATACCCCATAAAGGAAGACAATAAGGAAAGTATGCTGCTTCTAAATTTCAAGCATGTTTAGAAGAGGATATAGAAGAGGGTAAGTTGGGGTAATCTGCCCAAAATATGTTGGAAAACCTAGATTTTATTTTCTGAGTGGTCCAAAGAAAGCCTATACCCGGGAATAATATCAATATTGATTTTGGTGGTAACGTTCACACGATTGTGGTTGGAAAAACTTAAATCTTCATCAAAGGAATATAACTTTTACACAATTTTTGAAGTATTTTTATAGTGTAAATTCAAACATATATACCATAAATCCAAAAAAGAAAATAGTACATTACTAGGAATGAAATTCAGAAGAAATGAGTAATGTCCAGGTTCCAACACTAGAAGTAGGAAAACATAAAAACTTTTGTAAATTTACTACTATCCTATTGGTCAAATCTAGTTACATGGCCCAGAGTTGTTATGACTCCATTGAGATTACAATCCATCATTAACTGAAGAAAGAGAAGCTATAAACATGATATTTTAATACCTTAAAATTTGAAAGTTAAATTTATCATTGTACACATACTATATTCTTTTGAATGCAATAATGAAGACTTATTGACCTGTAATTGAAAAGATTCTGAAGAAATGATTACAAAATATATTGGACTGGTCTTGAGATTTCTAGATTAGCTTTAATTCATTTGGTTGATTAAATGCTTATATTCTATATTTTATCAAATTTATTCTGTTAATACCCATATTACTCTTCCCAACCAAATTTTAACTTTCTTTTTCAGCTGACTGTATTATTTATTTTGTTTTATTTTGTTACACCTTTACTTCTGATGGTAGATAAAGACAGTATTATTTAGAATATCTCTCCCACATGCATGGTTTGGGAGAATTAAAATTGTTCAAATGTTCAAATGTCCATAAGTTCCGAAGCCACCTTTACTTTCAATGTAATTTTGATTAAAATACCATTTAAAGTAGGAATACTAAAAATTATCTCAAAGCTCATATAGAGACAAAAAACCTATATATAGTCAAACTAATCACAAATAAAAAGAAAAAAGCAGCAGCTTTACACAGCCTTTCTAAAAATATACTATAAAACTTTAAAAATAAAACAGACTGCTTAGAAAATTATAAATAGAAACTCAGATACTGGTATAAAATAGAGAGCCTAGACTTAATCCTGTGCATGTACTATCATCTGATTTTTAAAATTATGTTTTTTAAAATAGATATTTAATTGCTAATAATAAATAGTAGAATCTAACTCTCTTTTTCAAAATAAATTCCCTAAAATGCCTGAACAAGATTTAATTACAATTTCAACATTCCTGTGAATATAATAAAAAGCTATTCTAGGTTCATCATTGTCTTCAATCTCTTTTTTTCTTATACTTGAATTTTTTATTTATTCAGTTTACATCTCTCCCTCTCCTCCTAGTACCTGCTCATGTAGAATCTCTCCCAGTTCCTCCCTCCCCTTCTCCTTTGAGAAGCAAAAGCCCCACCTCTAGGTAACCATCCCCACCCCACCCCCTCCCCAACCCACACCAGCAATAAGGCCAATGTCTCTGCAGAACTAGGTACCTCCTCCCCCACTGAGGCCAGACAAGGGGAAATGGGATCCATTGGTATGCAGCCAATATATTCAGGGAGACCCCCTGCTCCTGTTGTTTGGGTCCAAGCTGCTCATCTGCTACATATGTGCAGGGGGTCTAGATCCAGTCCATATTGGCTCTTTGGTTTGTGATTCAGTCTCTGGAAGTCCTTAAGGGTCCAGGTTAGTTGACTCTGTTGCTCTTCCTGTGGAGTCCCTGTCCTCTTCAAGTCCTGCAATCCTTCTCCCAACTCTTTCTTAAGACTCCCTGAGCTCCATCTAATGTTTGGCTGTGGATGTCAGTGTCTCTTTCCATTGGCTGCTGGTGGAGCCTGTCAGAAGACAGATGCTAAATTCATGTCTGTAATCATAACAGAGTATTATTAATAGTGTCAGGGATTGGTGCTTGCCCATGGGATGGGTCTCAATTTGGGGTAGTCATTGTATGGTCATTCCTTCCATCTCTGTCTTTGTCACTACAAATCTTGTAGGCAGGGAACATTTTGGGTCAAAGGCTTTGTGTGGGTTGGTGCCCTTACCCTTCCACTGGGACTCCTGCCTGACTACAGGAAGTGACCACTTCAGGATCCATATCCTCCACTGCTAGGAGTCTCAGTTAAAGTGGCTCCTATAGACACCCTGGGGCCTCCCCCCAGACCAGGTCTGTGGCACTTGCTAGAGGTTGGCCTACCCACCAACTGCCAATTTACTTTCTCCCCTACATCTGATCCCCCTCCCCTCTCCATTCCCTCTCCCACCTAGTTACCTCCTTCCAACCTCCAATATCTGTTTTGTTTCTCCTTCTGAGACAGATTCAACCATACTCCCTTGCTCCCCCACCCCTTGTTATATGGCTTCCTTGGGTCTGTTAATCAACTTTTTAGGAAAATAGATGAGTCTGTTGTCAATATAAGAAAAATAAGCCACATTTAGACAAATATCACACATTTTCTCTGATAAGTTGAATCTATATAAATTTATATATGTATTTGATGAGTATTAAAATAGAAAGCAGGCCATTGGAATGGAGGAGAAAAGATCTAGAGTGAGGAAGAAGGGCAAGAGAGATTAATGGAATACATGTAACATGAACACATAAAGAGGGACTATAGGGGGGAGAAAGGCAGCTAGCAAGAGAGAAGACAGTACAGAATAGGGTAACGTTGTAGTGGAGGTAAAATATAAGAGTGTGTGTGTGTGTGTGTGTGTGTGTGTGTGTGTGTGTGTGTGTGTGTGAAACCTGTGCTAATGAAATTACTATTAAAATTTAAATACAAATCTGCCTAACTTATTTTTTTAACCAAACATAGTTCAATTGATTCAGAAGAGCATTATGACAGAAAAACAAAGACCATATATATATGGTCTCACTCAGCTTAAGAAAATTCTAATTATCAAAACAAGGAAGTTTCCTGTTTGTTATTATAGCTTGACCTTCTCCCTCATTTATTCTAGAATGGGCTATAAATCTAAAGGGACTATCGATTGTGGTATCTATTGAAATAAATATAAAGTGGTTTTGGAATTCAGTTTTGTTGAGTATTTTTTCATAGTTGAAGAATGCTAAATTTCAATGTTTGTGTATAGTTTTTTTTAAAATGATGTAGCATTGATGCTACCCTTTATATTATTCCTGAATCAGTTTTTCAAAATAGAAAAATAAAATAAGGATGATGCTTTCAAAATTCCATAGAACAGTACATAAAATTATTGTGAAATGGCTGGAGTGATAGGAAGGTTGGATTTTTGGATTTCATAAGATCAAACCCAGTACATGTTTCACACCCATTAAAGACAAATATACATTTTCCTGTTTGTGGTTCCTAGATTTTTATCAGGATGCATAAAGTCATATTTGTATATATGATATGAAAGCCAAACTATCAGAGGACCAAAGAAGCCTGACAAGAGAAGAAAAGCATAGGAATGCTGGGAAGTGTGGACATGCAAATATACAATTGAGAATTATGAGAAAAGTTTTTTTCAAAGGAACATTTCTATCAGTCTCCTTTCTAGAAAAGGAATACTTTACTTTCAAACTCTGAAAAAAAATTCTTGTAACACTCGAATCTTTTCATCTTCTTCATTTTATAATTGCTTTTAATACTTTAAAAAGTAACATAATGATTCAAAAGAGCAAAAGTGTCACCACCATATTAGCCAACCCGTTCATATTTTCCAAGCAAATGTCAGACCATGCCCTTCTTACCACTAAGATGAAACAGCCGTGGTTTAAAGCTTGATTGTGTGAACACCATCAATTATGTACAAAGTGCTCACTGAAACATCCTGACGACTCCAATTATGGCACTTTTAGTGATTGCTTCATGAGAATGGATAAATATAAACTGTGTTCTCAAGCACAAGGTGCCCAATTTCAGAAAGATGACCTATCAGTGCATTAGAATCCACTTTATAGCCCCCAAATAAAATTTACTTGTGCTTCTTTAATTCTGTTTCTCTGACCTAAAGCCATAAATTTTCACAAAAAGATTAAATAATTAAAGGCATATTTTTTCTGATTTCTTTGTGAAGCCAGAAAATATTTCCTATGTCAGTAGAGCAATATGATATTTTTATAATTATAATTTTCAACTGCCTCTGTCTTTGGTAAACTTTAAAAATATTTTCATTACTTTTAATTACTATGTAAATGCTTAACATTTCTGGGTGGTGATCAATTAGTTTCTAGTGAAACTTTCTATTTTAGGAGGGAAAAAAATTCAGTTTAATGAAAATGAAATGCCTAGGTCTAAAAGAAAAATAACCTAAAGTTTGCCCAAAATGTTTTCACTTACAAATATAACAGTGGGAATGAGAACCTGTCAAGAACATATAATCGTCTTCCAGGTAATACCAATGGCAATATCCTAATCATAAGCAATATTTATTTGATGCTTACTCCTCTAGAATTTTATGTGCATTATCTCATGCAAGTATCAATAAAGTTCTGTAAAGCATATATACTGATTTGTTTATTGAACCCTTTTTATTGCTACCCTTATAAGTAAACTTTAGTACTTTTCAGAGCCTACTGTATATGATTCCAAAGTTGAATTTGTCCTCAGCACAGAAAAACACACTTGAGATTTGATTTTTGGAAATATGAAAACAAATGTGAAATTCACAGAGTTGCAAGAAGGACCCTGAAGACCTTCTCACCCCACACTGGGGCTCACATCGTCACAGATACCTTCTGAGAACTCTTTGAGTTTTAGAAATTTACAACTCAGTTCTTAAGATCCACTTGCTTGGTACTTGACCCTAAGATTTTCACTGGATAGTTCCATGAACTTTATTCTCTGAGAATTTTTCTCAGCTTTATATAATCTTCCAATTTTCTATTTTCAACCTTGATACATGTACAACAACTTCTAATTTTCCTGGCTGTATATAGAAGTTAATAACAGTAGGACTTGACATCAATCCATTTTTTCTTCCTTCTTTCCTTCCTTCCTTCCTTCCTTCCTTCCTTCCTTCCTTCCTTCCTTCCTTCCTTCCTTTCTTTCTTTTTTTCTTCCTTTCTTTCTTTCCTTTTCTCTTTTCTGTCTGTCTGTCTGTTTTTTTATTTGGTTTTTAAAAGTATTTGTCTGTGTAGCCCTGACTATCCTGGAACACTTTCTGTAGATAAGGTCAACCATTTGAGTGCTGGGATTAAAGGCATGAACCCACTTCCCAGTCCTTAGATCTGACAACTTTCAAGGCACTCGTGTGTCCAGTGAATTAAATGAATTTCAAGAGAGTACAGTAGACCTCTGGGTAAGTGAAGGCTGTCCTGTATATTTAACAAAAATATAACTAAAGGCATGTGGAACTCAAGATTTTCCCCCCAAGAACAAACTGGTAACTTTTAGTTTGGTTCTCTTTGCCTTTTACATCCAGAATCTCATGCAAAGGAATAGGAAGAAACATGGACACCTCATATCTAAGTAGATAAAGTCCAACTATTCTCTATTGTATAAAGAAGAAATCATCTACAATGTATTTATATTAATAGTATTTCTTGGCCAGTTACTCTCAAGATGTGGAGTGCTCTACTTCCTTCACAGTGTAATATTTAGGAACATTTGAGAACAACATAAGGGGCATTTGGAAACAACATTGTGAACTGATTGTAAAACACATTCCTTTCTGTGATCTTACCTCAAAAATCATGCAGCTCCTTTTCATTGAATTCTATTTGTTTTAAATGAGAGCAGCTGTGTCTTAGCCAGAGTTTCTATTCCTGCACAAACATCATGACCAAGAAGCAAGTTGGGGAGGAAAGGGTTTATTCAGCTTACTCTTCCACATTGCTGTTCATCACCAAAGGAAGTCAGGACAGGAACTCACACAAGGTAGGGACTTGGAGGCAGGAGCTGATGCAGAGACCATGGAGGGATGCTGCTTACTGGCTTGCCTCCCCTGGCAGTCTCAACTTGCTTTCTTATAGAACCGAGGACTATCAGCCCAGGGGTGGCACCACCCACAATGGGCCCTTCCACCTTGATCACTAATTGAGAAAATGCCTTATAGCTGGATCTCATAGAGGCATTTTCTTAAGAGAGGATCATTTCTCTGTGATAAACCCAGCTTGTGTCAAGTTGTCACACAAAACCAGCCAGTACAAGCTGATATTCAAAAGATGGGATGTAGGTCCTGCTCTGTATAGCAAATATTTCTAAGAATTTGAAGACATAGTTTTTACACATGCTCTTTTTAGATGTATATATTTTTATTTTATATGTGGCTTGCCAGCATGTATATCTGTGCAACATGCGCATGTCATGTACCCATGGACACCAGAAAAGGGTAACAGATCTCTTGCAATTGTGGCTATACATCGCTATGAGCCACCATATGGGTGCTGGGAACTGAACCCAGGTCCTCTGAAAAAGTAATATATTATCTTAACCACTGAGCCATCTCTCCAGCACCTGCATGCATGTTTTACGACTCCACACTGTTCTTTCAAAATTACTTCCATCTTCAAAATTTTTGTTCTTTTTTTCCTGCCTTAGGATTTTGCAAAGCACTTATTATAACCTAACATACTATGTGTATGTATATGCATATAGGTGTGCACAGGTCCACACATGGACACAAACATACACACACCTTTGTCTAATCTAAACTCTGTGACAATAGAGGTTCTATATTTTTTTATAGCACCTATACTATGTGTGGCACATGGGTGTTCCGTGATATCTGTTGAATGAATGAATGAATGAATGAATGAATGAATGAGATAATTGTTCTACATTAACTTATACTTTCTCAGTGCTATGCTAGTGTTTTAGTATTGGCACATTTTTAATTGATAGTGGCTTTTGTAATGCTGTCAGCAAAAATAGAGAACAAATTAGGGAAATTTGATCTAAATAACCCAGTCATGAACTTGGATAATTAAAGCAATAACTTTCTTTCCTATTAAATTGGGAATTATTTACTTAATGCTCCAATACTTAATTTGTATTTGCATCATCCAATTATTTGTAAAATTTAATTGAGTTGGCCTCCAGTATAAAAACCTATAACCAGAAAAATAAACATATTTACAAACATTCTAAATAGGTAAGATAAAGAAAGACATGTTGGCCATGTTGCTCATTGTTTAGTTGAAACAATATAAGTCATACTGCAAAAGATTAATGCAAAATGCCCTTCAAAATTGAGAAGAATGGTGTCAGAAAAGTCAATAGAATGGCTTGTCAGAGGTTATTTCCTGTCATTTCAATCAGTATCATGCTGTTACAAGCATCATGCAAATAGCAACTTAGCTGTCCAGTCCTGCATGTTTTAACTTGGCCAAGCTAGAACAAATGCATTTTCCATTATTTCACAGACAGGCATAGATTGAGGAGAATGTGACAAATTTAGGCAAGTAGGCAAATCTATAAAATGATTAACACTAGATACACACATAGATGAGTACTTCTGGCTTTAATAAGTTTCTGACACTTCTTAAATATAAACATGTAGCAAAGAATCTTACCTCTGCAAGTCTGTTTTCTCTGTGAAAAATCATAATCCCTCCTCTTAGTACTCTTTGGAGATTAGATTAATATTAGGCATAAAACCTGTTAGTGAGCATTCTAGCAAATCTTAAGACATGATACTTGCCATTGCTATTGGGAGGTAGGGATTTCAAGAAGTAAACATAAATGTGTATTCTTTGGTTGGTGGTCCGAATTCCAGGAGGACCGGGGGAGGGGGGGGAGGTCAGGCCCATTGACTCTCTTGCTCCCTCCATGGGGCTGCAAATTCCCTTAGCTCCTTCAGACCTTCCTCCAACTCCTCCATCTGAGACCTCACTCTCAGTCCAGCGAT
>JAPYYD010004867.1:0-12689 GCA_028551405.1 Uromys caudimaculatus | reverse complement strand
CACCAGGGAGAAAGGAGAGGACTTTGGGCCTGAGGGTGCTAGGGGCACCAGTAAAAGGGAATGTCAAGGTGGGAATATGGGAATGGGTGGGCGGGTAGGTGGGAGGAGGAATTCCCTCACAGAGGCGGGGAGGAGGAGGGGACACGGGGTTTCTAAAGAAAAGGGGAATCATCGGAAATGTAAATAAAATATCAAAAAAAAATTTACTATAAAAAAAAAAAAAAAAGAACTATGACTGTACTTTCTACTAAGTTTTGCTGTAACTTGGTACTCTAAAGCATTTTTTTTTTAATTTAAAAATAAGCCCTTAGGGCCTGCAGAAAGAATGGAAACAGGGAAGCTCAGGAGGTAGAAGGTGGGGGGGGACCCTCTAGAATGTACCAGAGACCTGGGAGGTGAGAGACACTCAGGACTCAGAGGGAGGGACCTTAGATACAATACCCAATAGTAGGGATAGGGAACTTGTAGAGTCCACCTCCAGTAGAAAGATAGGGCATGAAGTGGAGGGATGGGGTTGCTGTCACACAGTGAAAAACTCTGACCCTGAATTGTCTCTGTCTAAAACATGGAGAAGAGATTGAGGGAAAGGAAGTCCAGTGACTGGCCCAAATTGGGATCTTACTCAAGGGGAGGCTGCAAGTCGTGATACTATTACTGATGCTATGGTGTGCTTACAGACAGGGGCCTATCATGACTGCCCTCTGAAAGGCCCACAAAGCAGGTGAAAGAGTCAGATGCAGATATTTACACCCAGCCAATGGACAGAAGCTGGAGACCCCTATGGTTGAATTAGGGAAAAGCTAAAAGAAGCTGAGGAGGAGGGTTACCCCACAGGAAGACCAACAGTCTCAAGTAACCTGGACCCCTGAGATCTTTCAGACACTGAGCTACCAACGAGGCAATATACACTAGCTGATATGAGGCCCCTTACACATACAGCAGAAGACTACCTGGTCTGGCCTCAGTGAGAGAAGATGAATTTAACCCTTGAGAGACTTGAGGCCCCAGGAAGTGAAGAAGGTCTGGTGTGGGGGATATCCTCTTGGAGACAGGGGAGGAGGATTGTGAAGAGGAACTGTTGGATGCAGACTAGGAGGGGGATAACGATTGGACTGTAAAAAAAATTAAATAATAATAATAACCAAGAAAATTATATATATATATATATATATATGTGTGTGTGTGTGTGTATGTATATGTATATATATATATGTATATGTATATGTATATATATGAATGGTGGACCCAAACAAATTGGCAAATGGGTCAGCCAGTTAGAAGTGGTTGTGTCTAATTGTGACTACTCAAGTTTAATCCCTGAATCTCATATGATAAAAACTGAGAACTAACTCCCACAAGTTTTACTCTTGTCTACATGTTCACAAACACAGACACACATACAGACACACACACACACACACACACGAATGAAAAAGAAAGAGAAAGAATTAAATAAATTAAAAAACAAAACTTAATGGAATTAGTAATTGATTGCTTTGTTTTTACTAGTCCAAATAACCTAATCTGTTTAAGGTATTCTGACTTTAAATATACCCACTTAGCTCAATTACCTCATTAATCAGATATATTTACTCCCCAATTTTTCTTTTTCTCTTTTGTACATATTACTTTTTCTTTCTTTATTCTTTCCCTTTACTTTTTCCAGATTTACAGAGACATATATGATATTACTTGTTTACATTTTTACTAATTGTTTTTAGCAAGAGATATATTTTTATTTCAGAACCCAGTTTTAAATCACTTATAATTATTAATATGTTGATACCTATCTTCAATACCTCTGTAATATATGGAGGCTCCCCTTTTTAACTAGATGTGGGTTCTTAGCCCTCAACTTTATCAATAACGTAGAAATCTGAAATACAGATTTACAACTACAGACCTGAAAATATTTTTTCACCAAATCCTGAGATTTTATTATTGTGAAATGAACTGTACAATATCAACAAAGTAAAACTTTAAAAACTTGGTATCTTAAATATAGGTGATTTTTAGAATTTGAATTTTGAAATCTGTGTAAGTTCTATTTATTACACACTATCTTTGAGGCCTGAAAAAAATACAAATCATATTTAACTTTCTATATTTTAAAGACAAAATAGCCATAGACACTACATTTAGTTAAATAAAATAGACATGATATGAATCATTTTAAATCAATAGCACTTAATTTGCATGTGATAAGTGTTAGCCATGGCACTGTAAATGAAAAGAGGGAAGCATTTTTACATTTTTATAGGAATATCAGTAGAGTATGCATTCATTTTAGTGCTGAAGATTAAAAATTAATACCAGCTGCATCGTTTTAGCTCAGGAAGGAAAATGAAATTGACCAAAGTAGTGAGAGTGTGTCACCCAGAATTATATCCAACAATTCTCTTTAGTGAACTGACAGAGCATACACAGAACAATGAGTTTTCACAGAAGACCAAGCAATTCCACTCTAAGAGAATCTCTCCTCTGGCACCAGTTCTGCAAGTCAGAGAAAGAATAGAGCCATGAGTCATGGGGTGAAGGCTAAGAGGCATGTTTCTGTGTGGGATTCTCATGGTTGTGTATGTGCTGCATGGGTGAGAGATTAGAATAGGATGAAATGCTTTGAGAAGATGCCTGCAGGGGACCTTCAAATATCAACAACAGAGCAACCAAACAGCAAAACCAAACCAGCAAGAAATAGTGTATAAGTAGCTTAGTGGCAGATATTAATGATATCCTTAAGTTGCTATAAAACATTTTGAGAACAGGATTTACACAGAATCTCCTGTGGAAATACCATGAAGAAATTGAAAGTAGTCCATGTATCTTTTAGGGTGACACTGAAAGTCTGTGATACATTCGTAATTTTGTTGTAAATCTCGTGTTTCAGGGAGAAAATTTAAAAATACTTATTTTAATAATAATAAGTTGTTATACTAGTGTAGATAAATTTACAAGCTGTTTCAGAAAGGTATAATCACACAACAATAACGAACAAAATTATTTTAAGTTTTCTGATAATGAATTAACCAGAGATAGACAGCCCTTTAAAATTAGCTAGTTTTGATAGTTTCTTTTGTTTCTCTTTCTAATATTATATTTGATAAATATGATTCATAAGTACTGTAATTCTTCAAAGATACAAGTTTATTTTAATAAAATATTTCATATATACCAGCAGAGTTGCTCTATGCTGTCTTACAGGATGAAATTCATTCTGACATTATTAAACAAATAGCTCAATTATGTGATTTCCCACAAAGGAAAACATATCAATCTGCAAAGTTGAAATCTGTTTCAAAATCATCTATAATTTCAGCCTGGAATTAGGACAATTTGTCTGAGTACATTGAATTTATGGCATATTTTTCATTCCTTGTACATAAACTTGATTTATAAAAATCATCATCTGGAAAATACTAATGGATTTCCTATTTTATAGACAGAAAATGGAGTTGTAAGGAAATGAAATACTTTTCCCCAATTCATCTTGAAAAATGACAGTGAAATTGAGTAATAATGTACATGCCCTAATTCATGTTTAATTTCCATTATGTCTGGCTTTCTTTTTGCTTGCATATTACTATTAATGTATTAGAATTGCTGGCTTACAGAAGCTATATCAGAAAATGTGAATATCCTCAGGAACATTAATACTGTTATACTACAAGGAAGATTTTAAAGGACTTAGTAGATATATTTTGAACTAGATAAATAACGGAAAAATAGAAAATGAACTACCTGACTATGTGAGATGTTTATTCAATCAACACCATCAATTTATAGGTTTAAGTTTTTTCTTGTTATAGTATAATTTTATCACTAAATATTTGTCCCTTAAAAAAAAAAGTTAAAGAACAAGTAACAATTTAATGAAATAAAATATTTATGATGAAGTTGTAATGTGTAGTCTGAGGATCATGGAAGTAGAGAGGGAAAGAACAAGTTCATAACTGCTTAAAATCAATCGCCCAAAAAAGAACAGAGGGAAAACAGGAAAAGAGGAATGGAGGAAATCAAAAATACATTCTTTAAAAAGATTAAAATACAATAATAAAAATGAATAAATTTTTTAAATGATAATTTAAAAATACAAGTTAATAGTCCAAAAAATACATTCTAAGAGCCAAGATCAACAAAGGACACTTGTAGAGTGATGGACCTTTGGTGCATCTAGGAAAACAGTTAAAAATTATTGATAATAAGTTACTACACAAAATTATTTTATATAACATCAATAAAAAATTGGAATTTGTAAAACTGTTAAATCAGTACCAAAAAAATGAAGCAGGATTAGTTTAGTTATGCATGAATGTGTGTGTGTGTGTTTGTGTGTGTGCGTGTGTGTGTGTGTGTGTGCACGTGCGTGCATGTGTGTGTGTGTGCGTGTGTGTGTGTGTGTGTGTGCACGTGCGTGCATGTGTGTGTGTGTGCGTGTGTGTGTTTCTCACACAGAAATATGAAACTGGAAAATGCAGCCATAGGCTACTTATGTAGAAAGTCATTTTATGTTGTGATGCCAAATCCTACCATTTTATTCTTTATGTTCTTCATTAATTCTACTAAACATCTTTGGTACATATTGCAAAAACATGTTCTAAACCTATGAGATGACAACATGCTTAGAATAGCCAAGAAATGGTGACAAATAAGTGAGAGGCAAGCCAAGAACATAAAGAAAATATTTAAAAAGTATAAATCTACAATTTTTATTATGCCAAAATTATATATTAAAACTAAACATAAAGAAAAGGATACATTTATGAATTTGAAAAGTAAGTAGATACTTCATCAAAGAATACATATTTGCAAATAAGTGTCTGGCATTGTACCTAACATCATTTCTCAGTTATAAATTGAAGACTAAAAACAGTGGAATACTTGGCAGTGTTAATTGTGCACAAGAGTGTTTTCAGATTATTATAGTGATAAGTATTGTATTAGCAAGGGTTACTAGATATTTGCTATATTAATTAAACTCTTACATTTATATGAAATTTAAAGATAGTCATTTATATCATCTTAATCATAATAACTAAGAAGCTACCAAGATTGCTGCTGCTCTTGTCTCCAAAATCTTGAACATTGCAACCGCTTATTGAAGATACTACATACTTCAAACACTGGAATTGAAGAAATCAAGTTGAACTGACCTGGAAGTTCCTTCCCAGGGACTATTTCTCATAGCATTTGTAGGTGCAATGAAGGCTACATAGAAAGAAAATCAAGCAACAATTCAATATAGCAGTAAATCCTATGAAGGTCAACAATAACTAATATAGCAAAATGTCCCCATGGGTGTAATAGAGGCACTTATATCAAGGCAACAACCAATATCCATCAGAGGTTCATTATTTAAGAGAGAACTCATGACGAGTAAACCTAGTCTACTACCCAAAGGTTTGAAACCATGAAGTCTAGAGAAGAACCTACTACTAACCCTTGCTTAAACCAGTATAGTTCCAGTACCATTCTAGATACATGTCCTTATGTCCCCAGGAAATTATAGTTATTGCTCTTCATCAAAGAAGCTTCTTTATGCAGTAGACTGACACCAGAACAGAAGTCATGTGTAGCCAAAATGTAGAGAACACCCAACCCTGGGATGCCAACCCTTAATGAAATATCTACAGTGCAACACTTACTTCTAAGGCTCAGGGAACATTGCAGACGAAGTACAGAAAATCTGTAAACATCAAAGGACCAAAAAATGTACAATGAGATAGTATCTTCCACATATAACAGGGAAACTATACACATAAAATCTAAACATGACCTACACAACACCAGTTGGCCTGACAATGTGGATGGTGGAAATTTCATAAAGCCCTATCCCTTGATGAAGCTCTATAGGCAATTAATTACTGCTTAGAAAGTAAGAAACATCCTTATAACCCTTCTGATAGGTTAACTAATCCCAATTTGGCAGTCCAAACAAACACATATAAGCAACAAGGAATAGGCTCACCAGGCTTTGTCTTTGTCTCTCTGTCCTTTGCCATCCTCTCCCACTTCTCTCTTTCTGCATATGTGTAACAGTGACTAAAGAAGAGCTCATCTATTTGAGAGAGTTAGAAGGCTTGGAGGGATGGAAATTCTATAAAGAACTCTTATAAAATTCTAATAAATAAATGAATAAATAAATACATAAATAAATAAAATGGACACATATAACCTCCCCTCAAAACATACACATACACACACTCAAATACACACACACACACACACACACAATGTCACTCAATAAGTAACTGATAAAATGTGATATATCAATAACATCAAATTATATTTGTCACTAAAAATAATTGAGCCACAATAGTACATGATTTAATGTAAATAACACATATTTGTCTAAGTGAAAGAAAATGGTCTGAAAATGACACAGTAGTTTCAGTTGTTTAACATAGTTAAGTGACCAAACTGTAGAGATGCTTCTTTTAAAACCTGCTTTCAGGGACTTGTAATCATAGAGAAATACACAAAAGATATTTGAGAGATTTTGATTATTCTGTATAACAGCAAAATCATGGGTACAGATCATACTTTGGATCTGTAAGTTTAGAGCAGAAATGAGATATAAGTTTAAAAGATAATTCAGACAAGTGGAGCCTCCTAAGAGGAAATGCAGAATGAACTATAAAACTTTATGAGGTTTTGGAGTTTATGAGGCAATCTTATTTGGAAGGGTAGAGCATGCTGGGTTCTAATCTATGTAACTCTAGAAATTATTTTAACATGGAGGCAGTATTTAAGCACTATGCTTTTGCTGATAAACTTGATTTTCAGAAGCCTATGGGCTAACATTTCTGACACTGCTATGTATTTACTACAGTTCATCAGCTGAATAAATGAATAGCAGACAGCAGAAAGCATGTCTTAGCTTAGGAAGTGGAAATTTGCAGAATTATTAGAATTATTAGAAATAGGTGGGTAGAATCACACGCATGGCATTAGGTTAGATTTGGAGATCACACACACGGCAAGAAATGAGATTTGGAGACTTTGAGAAGAATTTATGTACTTCTGAGCATAGAAAACATGCAAGTTTGGAAAAATTCATAGATGTGTACATATGTGTGAGAATCTATGATTTGTCTGTCCATCAATCTACACATTATAGATAATGCTATCCCAGAAGAAGTGAGATTGTCTACTGTCCAGACATGTTTTATTTTCTATCATCAGTAAAAGGAGCCAGAAATCTCAGAAGACAAATAAATAGACAATTCCTGAAAGGAGAAAGAAAATACCCATGAGATTCTAGAACAGCTTCCTGATGCTACAAAGTTAAGAAGTTAAGAACATGACTTTTTAAATATCTATAATGATAAAATGTGTGAAAGCTACAGTTTTCAATGGTCATCTAGAAGTCCATGAGCATTATCAAACTGTGTACTCAATTACTGTGAAATTTAAAATAAGTATCCACTAGTACATAATCAGTTGTGAGTAAGTGGAAGGGATCTCAGTACCATATTCAATTTGTTTCATTAAACTAAAAAAAAGATAATAAAAGAAAACTTTTAAAAGAGGTCTTATGTAATATAGTAAATATCATTTTATTATTATTATTATTATTATTATTATTATTATTATTATTATTATTATTGTTATATTGCAGTGGCATTTAAAAATATTAGAAACTATTAAATTGCCTAAGAATTATCTTTTTTCTATGCAGAACAAAACTACTAGTCAATATCCAGAGAGATAACAGAGAAGTAGAATGGCATTGTATTTTGCTATACAATGTTTATATTTGAAATTAATGAAAAAATGCTTTCATAGTTCTGAAGGAAAAGTATATAAAGTAGAATTATATAAATAGCACCACTGTCACTTATTAAAGAGTATTTTATTAGACATGTGTTTTACCAAAAAGTTTTTTCCCTGAATCCTTTGTCAGGAGTCGTGATCACTCCATCAGAACAAGGAAGAAAGGAAATCAAGTGAAAGGCAAAGGCTTCAGGGTACAAAGGCTCTGACCTATATCAGAGGAAATACATTCCAGTCTGACATTTGTTCAGCAAGTCCAGAGGTCATTCACAGTAGTACAAATCAAGAGGACAGACAGCTTCAGGAGGAATGCCTTCAAGAGAGAAAGAGCATAAAAGCATTTTCTTATTGTGAAGTATTAAAGATGGAACGTTCATTGTTGACATTAGTTTGTTGGCTAATTATTAATAAGCTCAACAAGTTAAAAAAAAAAGGTGATTTTTAATGCCTGGAATACCAAAGGCTTGTTATGAATTAAATTACAGTACATTATTAGTTTAATTGTTAGTAATAGATAATCTTAGGTATTCTAAGGTTTGGAATCGAAATATCAATATGTTACATAAATCACAAGAAAAGTAATTTTTTAAAGAAGTTCATCTATGCTGCTGATTTAAGCACTATGTCTACCTCTTCTTTACTGTAAAATCAATATGTACTTCCCTAAAACTGAAAAAAGTCCAAGTGTTATTTTATGTTAGTTCTTATAAATTAAGATATATATTTAAAGAACTTCCCTATAAAGAGCAAAATCTAGATGGAGTAGGGACTAAATTATAGTGCTAATATACTCCAGGGCAACTGAACTGATAACATTAGAGACCTGTGATCTTTTATCAATAATCAATTTTTACAACAATTGAAATTTGATCTTTACAAAGTAGATTTAAATCAGAGTTCTTACATAATCAATACATTTATTGGGAAGGTATTTTAAAAACTGAATGTAATGATGCATATGCTCTAGTTATGGATAACTAAGGAACATTTAGGAGAAGCATAAAAATACTGTTTAGTATGAACTCAAGTTACTGACTGTGGGAAGCCAGCTTCAATCTGGGAAGAATGAAGATTTCCAGAATTGTAGCATATGATTCTAAACAGTTGAAGAGATCTATTTTTTCAATTGAGTAAGTAGAGAGAAGTGAAAGAAAAATGAGAACTCACAGTTTTTCTCTGGGTGGAAGAAACAATAGTTGTAAACTCAAGGATATATAACAAAATTGGGTTTAAATTTTTTCTTTGTCTCATGGAGCCTCAGGTAAAAATTTAAACCTATTTTCATTTCCATTATCCTCCAACACAATATACAACAATCAGAAATAAGTACTATTGAAGATAATTATATTTGAAAATTAAGAGAGTGGGGTAGAAGTAAATGTAGTCAGTCAGCAAAGAATTCAGAATATGTGGGCTTTAATTTACTACAGAATAGTCTGTTTGTCTGTCCATATATCATCTTAATATCATTTATCAGTATTGATTGTGACTATATCTATATGCCTCCTTTTCCTGCCCTTGTAACAATAATACTACTTTTTACAATGGAATATCTTTATATACGCCATTCCTGCAGAAGCCACTTTGTATTGTTGTAAAACAATTGAATTCATTTTATATTTGATAATTCCTTAATTTTATCATGGAAAATGAGTTTTTGAAAAATAGCCAAGGTCCAAATTTAATTTTGGAAAAATTTCATTAAAATATGCAATTTCATTATACACCATCAGTAGTTACTGTTCAGATGTAGTAACATAATTATTCCCAGACAGCTTCTGAATGCCAAAATATCTCAAATATCACTTTTCTAAAATTTGACCCTCCTTATTTCTATCTGATCTCTTAACAAGTATAAATGAAAAAATATATGTATATTATGCTTCCTCTTTATGCATATATCAGTGTTTTTTGTAGATATTCTGATGTTAAAAATGAAACAGAAGGCTAGTTGAATGTCCCCTGCCACCATATGTGAGCTTCATCACATTGTCCCCTTTACAAAATACTTCATTATATGACAAGTGTTTTTATGATTGTACTGTTGAGTCCCTTTATGTCTTTCCTACGTGGTATATGTGTATAGGTTATGTGTGTCCACATCTATCTAACAATGTGACAAGGGCTTTCTCAAGAGCAAAAAGCTCTTCATAGTCATTCACATATTTATGATGCCTAGAAACACACAAGGAAATTCATAATTAAATTATACGATTGTCAAGAGAATGAGAAATAAATGAAAATGCATTATTAGTGCATAATCTTGTAATTTTTCCAGTTTTTTCACTACTAGTGTCCATATAAGCTTATTTGAAACTGTAATTCTTAACTGGAAAAATGTACTGTAAATATTTTCCTATTATGTTTTTGATAGTTTACCTGATATTAATATTTTCTCGTCATCTGAGTACTAGTTGTTTCATGGGCTAGATGTTTCATCATAGACGTAGATAGATACCTAGATCACAGTGTCTAATCAGTAAACTGCATTGACTGTAACCACTATTTGGCTTCTAATCTACATGTCTTCCTTGTTCAATCCTCTCATTCCCTTCTTTCTAAGTTCTCTTTACCAGGCTTGAACCTGCCTCCAGTAATTAATACCTGATTCAGTGACTGATATCATGGCTAATCCCACTGTGTACACAAACAAAGCCATAATATTATATTTCTTAAAAATGTAACAGAATCTTATTAGGATTATGCAATTAACTGCAGTGAACCCTAAGGGCTCTGTGTAGTTAGCCTAGAATTGAGTGTACCTTGACAGGGTCATACTTGTAGCTACCTACAACTGCACACTGTCTTCTTGCTACAGTGCATTTCATGTCTGTTCAGTAGTTGGCCAGCAAAAAGTGAACTCTATGTTTCTGGTATATATTATTTTCATGTTTCAGTTGCGTTTGATTTCTCCTGTTAATATTTTGAGGGGTTTGTTTGTTTAGTTTGCTATATATAAAACTGCTTTTTGGGAGAGACAGAAACCGAGAGAGACAGAGGCAGAGAAAGAAAGAAACAGAGAGAAAGAAAAGGCAGAATAGGAAGTTAGGTGGCTGGAGATGATCTAGGAAGTGTTTGGGGAGAAAATACAATGAATTAAGTTGTTTAAAAGTAGTTTTAGGGTTTCCATCTGTGGCGGGAGACCTCTACCTGGGCCAACAGGGTTCCATAGCCAAGTAGCGCCAGGGGAAAGCTACCCTTCCAGGAGCATAGAAAAGTCATGAGTGGGGTTAAGACGAGCACCACTGCTCACCGGGACCCGCCCTGAACCTGCGGAACAAAGGGACTGAGGTAAAGTCAGGAATAGGAACCTTACGGTTTCCATCTGTGACAGGAGACCTCTGCCTGGGCCACCAGGGTTCTATAACCAAGTAGCACCAGGAGAAAGCTACCATCCCAGGAGTTTGGAAAAGTCATGAGTGGGGTTAAGACAAGCACCTCTGCTCACCGGGACCTGGGGATCTCAGCCTGGGCCACAGGGCTCCTGGAGAGAGCTGGTATTCCAGGAGTGCTGAAACACCTTCGAAGCACAGGAAAAACCACCACTTCTGTTCAAACTCACTGGATCAAGAGGGACCCTTGCAGAGCCATCAGGACACAGGAATCAAGGGACAGCTGGGGACAAGATACTTCTAGTTTCTGTCTGCACCCCAGAGCTGACCCTGTGCCATAGCTCTCCAAATCCAAATACCTCTCAGAGAGAGCTGGTCTTCAAGGAATATTGATACAGAGGCCAGCAGGAGGGACAAGCCACAGACAGACAGAGTAAGACCAGCTAACATCAGAGTTAACAAGATGACAAAAGTCAAGGGCAAGAACATAAAGAACAGAAAACAAGGTTACTTGGCATCATCAGAACCCAGCTCTCCCACCACAGCAAGCCTTAGATACCCCAACACACCAGAAAAGCAAGACTCAGATTTAAAATCATTTCTCATGATGATGACAGAAGACTTTAAGAAATAAATAAATAACACCCTTTAAAGAAATACAAGAGAAGAGGGGCAAACAAGTAGAAGCCCTTAAAGAGGAAACACAAAAATCCATTAAAGATTTACAGGAAAACACAATCAGGCAGAATTATAGGAAAACATAATCAAACAGACAAAGGATATGAACAAAACTATCCAGGAGCTAAAAATAGAAATAGAAACAATAAAGAAATCACAAAGGGAGACAACCCTGGAGTTAGAAAACCCAGGAAAGAGATCAGGAGCCATTGATGTAAGTATCACCAACAGAATACAAGAGATAGAAGAGAGAATCTCAGGAGCAGAAGATACCATAGATAACATTGACACAACAGTAAAAGAAAATGCAAAATGCAAAAAGCTCCTAACCCAAAACATCCATGAAATCCAAGATACAATGAGAAGACAGAACCTAAGGATAATAGGTAGAGAAGAGAGTGAAGATTCCCAAATTAAACGGCTAGTAAATATCTTCCACAAAATTATAGAAGAAAACTTCCCAAACCTAAAGAAAGAGATGAACATAAATATACAAGAAGCTTACAGAACTCCAAATAGATTGGACCAGAAAAGAAATTTGTCCCGTAAAATTATAGTGAAAACACCAAATACACAAAACAAGGAAAGAATATTAAAAGCAGTAAGGGAAAAAGGTCAAGTAACATACAAAGGCAGACCTATCAGAATTACACCTGACTTCTCACCAGAGACTATGAAGCTAGAAGATCCTGGGCAGAACTCATACAGACTCTAAGAGAACACAACTGCCAACCCAGGCTGCTATACCCAGCAAAACTCTCAATTACTATAGATGGTGAAACCAAAATATTCTATGCCAAAACCAAATTTACACAATATGTTTCCACAAACCCAGCCCTACAAAGGATAATACATGGTAAATGTCAACACAAGGAGGGAAACTACACCCTAGAAAAAGCAAGAAAG
>JAPYYD010004866.1:0-12689 GCA_028551405.1 Uromys caudimaculatus | reverse complement strand
GTGTGTGTGAGTATGTGTGTGTGAGTGTATGTGTGTGTGAGTGTATGTGTGTGTGTGTCTGTGAGTATGTGTGTGTGTGAGTGTGTATGTGTGAGTGTGTGTGTCTGTGAGTATGTGTGTGAATGTGAGTGTGTGTTAGTGTACGTGAGTGTGTGTTTCTGTATGTGTATGTGTGAGTGTGTGTCTGTGTGAATATGTGCGTGTGTGTGTGTGAGTGTGTGTGGAGCGTGTGTTTATTTATTATTATATTCACCTCTATTATGTTATCCTGTTGCCTTGTACTCCGTGCCTCTTCCCTTTCTCTCTCTCTCCCTTCTTTTCCATTTTTGATGACACAAATAGATTTCTCCAGGGTTGCTTACAGGCTCCTGGGTAAGGGTGAGGGATTGTTTACAGGAGTATCGGCTCCCTAACAGTGCCTGTACTGAAGAAAATCTCTCCTTCTCTAAGAAACCATTACCTGTCTTTAAGTATCAGAGACATGAAGCTTCGTGAGAGTGTTCCCTTCCTCTATATCTCCCTGTCTAGGTTGATGGGGAAGAGCTAATGTTCCCTTACTCCTCCCTTAACATAATATTGAGAAGTACAGTCTTGCACTGGTCCTGTGCTGATAATTACAATAGCTATGAGCTCAAGAGCACAAATAAGATGGCCTGGGAGATGGTTCTATAAACATGACTTTGCCCACATTAAAAGCCAGGTGCCATTACACATGCTCACAGCCCTGCAACCCTGGCACCGGGGCTGGAGACAGCTAGATGCCAAGAGTTCCGTGGTCATCCATCTTAGCTGAAAGCCTAAGAGCTTCCAGTTCAGTGAGAGAACCCATCTCAAGGAAGTGGGACAGAGTGTCGTGGGCACTTGACACCATGCTTGGCTGGCTAGATGGCGCAAACTAAATCTGTCTGGACCCTTAAGCCCTCTGATTGAGTAGTTTTGCACCACACTGTCAGTAATTGTCACCTCTTCCAAATTCTGCAGGGAAATTGGCAAAATGGCTACTTATGGCCCAGGGTGTGGCCTCTCTTTCTCACCAGCTTGCATGCAGTTATGATGAGATTACCATTTTCTGTTTAAGCTCTATTCATGGGAATGAAATGTTTCCACGGTGCATTTATATTAAAAAGTCATGACTGTTGAATGACACAAAGCTTCTCCAGTGAAGTTCAGTGTTTACCATGTACCCCTTGGCTGCATGACAAGGCCAGCCTGGTAGACCTCACAGGCAGTGGAAGGGCCTGCAGGAGATCAGGGAATTGCTACCTTTGTCTGTATCCTGGGCTCCGTACAGAGGAAGAATGTGTTAGCAGGACTGTATCTGATAAGATTAATTGCAGGAACAAGTCTAGGGATAAATAGATGTTAGACTGGTTTACTTCCTCCTGCTCATTTCATTTCCATTTTCTTATCCACCAAGAGTAAAAGTTATAATCTTAATATTTCAGATACTGACTGTCTGGGTAGTGCTATTCTTAGGTATTTCTGGCTAATGGCCAATGATTAACAATGGAACACATAGAATCCCCTTCTGCTCACTTAGAGGGCTGATTACTCTTCAGAGCTGGCTGAGAAGACACCAGGGTGACCCTGCATTAAAAGGGCTTAGCCTTCTCTGCCTGGGGTACCCCATGTGTCCCATAGACTACAGCAGCAGCTGTGTGGGTCACTTGGTAATAGCTGCTGCTCAGCAAGACCCTGAGCAGTGTGGAGACCTATATAGCACATTTTCTAAGAAATATCTGATATAATATTCTCTTCTCTTTTCTAGTCTTTTTTATAATAACTGTAAGTCACATTTTTGATTGTTCAGATCTAATGTAATTCCAATATTTGAGGGGAGAGTTGTACCTTATGAATATCACTCCTGAAATCATCAAAGGGGGTCTCTTTGCACCTTAATCTCAGCAGGACTTGGGCTTGTAAGTAGAAGGTGGAGTGCAGAGCTGGACAGAGTCTGTGGTGCAGTGGGGGCAGAATAGCGGTGGAGGATTACAGATGGGGTATTGCATTCACTGTCCTTTGACAGAGTAGTTTTGGTATTGGTAGCATGTGCTGTCTCTGGGGTAATGTCCCCTTGATTGCTGCTGTCTTCTTCATTGCACCACCTCCAACAGTGGCTCTGTGATCCTCCCAGAGACATTGGAGGCCTCTGGCAACCTTTCACAAGTGCCATTTCTGTATAGATGAGCTGTAGAGCTTTTGTGGGGAAGTAATGGGTTTTAAGGTAGGACAATAGGAATTAAGGGAGTAGCCATGGTACATGTGCTCTCTCTAATTCCCCCACCCTCTCCACAGTAGGGAAGGGATAGACATGGCTGTGGACCCCCACCCTTTAAATTAGCAGCCATAAATACCATTTTCTGAGCACTATCATTTCTAAATCCTGTGCTTTTCATAGTTGTATATAGTAGTTTTGGTAGTTTGTGATAAGAATCATCATTTTCTATGCTTTTAGTGGTCAAAGTTTGCCCATAGACATTGCTTGACTTGATAATCCTGGATCATGCTAGTCAACCCTACAGGAAGGATGGTTTGTGCATGCAGCAGCCAGAGCAGAGTGCTTGGTGAAGGCCATGAGCAAAAGCTATGTAGTCTCATCACCATTGCATGAGGAACCAATTCTGAGGGGCTAGACAGATAGATGTGCTAGGAAATGGGAGTCTCCATGGCATAAGCCATCAAAGGACAGGGCAGGCAGAGGAAGAGTGTCCTTGTAGCCTCTGCTGTGTCTCTATCTCTGTCATCAGACAGCACTGTGTCTGCTCTCATGCTCTCTCGTATTGTCTGATATGACAGTGTTCTTATAGGGTCAAGTGCACCTAATCAGGTGAGACCACCTCTTAATGTGATCATATCTTGAAAGTAAGGTCACATTTACAGTCCGGGCTTTGGGAACTCCACTGGACTCTCTCAGAGGCACAGCACTTAGGAGACTTGGAAAGATGTAATTTGCAGGGAAAGAGAAAGAAACCATTTAATTTGGAATTTGCTGACTTTGGAATGTTTTTTTAATGAGACAGCCTGTCCAAAAGAGGAACTGTTGCTGTGAAGCAATCCCCAGGAAACTTAAAGAAAGTGTATATTTGACTTGTGGTTACAGAGGTTCTGATCTGTGGTCATTGGCTTCACTGTTTCAGGGCCAGCAGTGAGGCAAAACATTATTGTGGACAGCAAGCCTGAAGCTGCTCATCTCATGATGGCCAGGGAGCAAAGAGAGGGAAAGCAGCCAAGGACAAACTCTACACTTCAAAGATATCCCTAATGACCTGCCTTCTTAAGTAGACCCAACCTCAAATGTCCACTACCTCCCCATAAGTCAAACTGTACCTACATGAATGAGTGTATCCATGGATAGGATCCGGCCTTCCTGATACAATTATCTCCTAGGGTCTCATCTCCCAAACCCACTTCACCACAGACCAAGCCTTCAATGCATTGTCTTAAAGAGCCACATACACAGAACATACCAGCATATGTAGAGCTTTCTGTAAAGTGATTCATGCTGGAGACTGGATTGGGGAGGAGTGGATATTTAAGAGAGAGAGAGAGAGAGAGAGAGAGAGAGAGAGAGAGAGAGAGAGAGAGAGAGAGAGAACACCTTGAGGCAGCTTTGAGGGAGGAAATGGGAGGTAGGAGAGATAGGAGAGAGCAGCATCAGACAAGACAGTTTCTATCAGGGAACAGAAACCTTTGCTGAGATCAATAGCAGCAGTACAGACACCAGCCTCTGAGAGCAGTTCTTTCCATCGGGTAATGTTATAGAATCTGATGTCAAGACCAAAGAACATCCCACAGGTTTCTAAATGAACAAGGATGGATTGATTACCCATTGAGGTCTCAAAGAAAGGGTTAAAGGCTGAGATGAGGCATCAGGGGACTGGGGGCTGGGATCAAGATGGGAGGGAGGCAAAGAGAGGGAAAGTTGGGGACACAGAAGGAGCTAGAGCCACAGCCAGCAGATAATTGAGTATGAGAATAGTCATTCAGGGTAGTTGGAACCTGGAGTCTGAGGACGCTGGCTTTTAATGCAGGGGGAGCTAAGAAGGAAGGAGAGAGCTCAAAGTGAGCCCCAGGGTGTCATCCACCTGTGTTGCCAACTTTCTCTAAAAGTTGTGTTTCTAAAAGAGACATCTAATAAAACCCAAATATCTGGACACTGTTGATTTATGCACATACACATCTATATATGTATGTATGTATGTATGTATGTATGTATCTATATATTTATGTATGTATGTATGTATCTCTATTTCTCTATCTCTATCTCTATCTCTATCTATATAGATATAGATATTAAATATAGCTCCATAGAGGCTAATTTACAACATTTACAGCAATAGCTTGACAGAGTGATTGAGGCAGTCCTAGGTTACTCGAGGCCATGTTCTCAGAAGGCGGTTATTTGCCAGGAATGACTGATGATGCTGTAATTATCTATATTTCAGTTCCTGACTAGCTGTTACAATATGGAAATGTGTAAGTTTTAGCTTTTAAATGTTGGTTTGCATTTGAGGGAAAAACATTTTTCAGCACTGAACTATTCAAAATACATGTGGAGATTTTAATGCCAAAATGAGATTTAATGCTGGTTCATTTTGAAGTATATATTAATTACAGTTTAATAAAAGTATATTTTATAGTTCTCACTCTAAAGTTTCTGAAAATGATAGCTTTTGGAAAGCCGCATGTATTCTGTTGATTATTGTCATTATAAAAGAAGTTAATGCTGGTTGAAAGAATTTGAAAAAATTCATAGACTTACTCAGAAAATTACAAATTACATATATTTTACCAGCTATCATTAGCCATTCAATATTTTTATCCTCTTATATTGAGAAATATTTCATAAATATGACAAACGTACATTTAGATATACTAAGTTTCAAATGCATTCTTTTTTTATTATATTCTATTTATTTAATTTTTTGAAGAAAAAGGAAATGACAACATGAAGGTAAAGAAAGGGCACTGCCAGGGGGGATGAGGAGGAAGGAGGAGGAAGGAGGAGGGAGGAGGATGGGAAAATCAGGGTAACCGAGGGGGAGTCCATATAGCAAGAGTACATTATATACATGTATGTAGATTTGCAGTGGGACCCAGAGGAAAGAGTGTTATTGAATACTTCTTGCCTACATTTCTCTTCCTCCCCAGAGAGAGAGACTCTCTGGAAGTTGGGGTTCTCCTTTCCCTCCATATACCTTACTCCACATGCAGCTTCTCATTACTAAATACAGAAGTATCACCAGTGTCTGGAAGGCCTGCATCTCTAGAGCAGGAGCTAAGAGTTCACATCTCAGGACACAACTATGATACAGACAGAGCCAACTGGCAGCACCCACCCCCAGTGGCACACCTCCTTCAACAAAGCCACACCCCCTAATCCTTCCCAAACAGTGCCACCAACAGGGGACCAGGTATTCATATACATGAGCCTATGTGGGTCCTTCTCATTCAACCCTCTACAGCATCACTAGTAGACAGAGTGTCTGATGCTGTTACCATCTGTCACTTTGGCTGTGGTGACAGGAGTAGGTATGGTGAAAGATGTCATTTTGCTTTTGTTGGGCTTTCCCCAGTGCCTAGTGAAGTTGAATAACTGTCTTCTCCATTCAAATTTTCTTTGTGTTTTTTATTATTGAGATTTTAGATTTGACTCTCAGTTTTATCTCATCTGTCATGATGAGTGTTCTTATGTGTGCCCTATAGTGTCAATGACTGTAGCTTTGTAGTATTTTTTTTTTTTTTCGAGACAGGGTTTCTCTGTGTAGTCCTGGCTGTCCTGGAACTCACTCTGTAGACCAGGCTGGCCTCGAATTCAGAAATCCACCTGCCTCTGCCTCCCAAGTGCTGGGATTAAAGGCGTGCGCCACCACTGCCCGTCTGTAGTATGTTTTAATAGCAGTATGCATAAGCCCTCCAATGTTGTTTTTATTTTTCAAAAGTTTTGTCTATTCTTCATTCCATTGTTTTCATGAGTTGTAGGATCAGCATGTCACTTTCCACATAAGTCAGCTGTCTTAAATGGCAGAAGAGTGACTCAGGTTCCAAGAGCCCACACAGTGAATATGTTGTCCAACAGCGAAGGGGAATTAAGGTGGAAGATGGATTTGAGAGTGCACAGTGAAGTGGAAAGTAGCTTTCAACATGGAGAATGAGGCAGAAGAAGAAATGGGAGGGTGAGTGCCGGAAGGAGGCCAGATTGCAGCTGCTGACATCCAGTCTCAGCCAAGGAGCATCCCACTCTCTGGATACCTTTAAGAGCAGGGCAATGGAACTAGAAAGGAACACAATCATACCAAACCCAACTTTACACAACACGAACCACTATAGAATAATCTAACTTTAAATTTGCCTTATGCTTTTAAAGATCTGATTGTCATAGGACCTAGTGAAAACCACACAGCTGCTTATACAATAGCAAGTCATTAAAAGTTTTCGACACAAGATTCTTTTCTACCTCTTTAGGCTTTTGAAAAAAATTTTTAAGATGATGTTAGATAGTTTTCAGTGTATATATCACATGCTTTTTCATAATTCTATTTTTTCCTTTAATTTCTTTGATCTATTTATTACATAGGAGTATTTTAATTCATATCTTTTCTAAATTTCATTACAAAGCTACCAGAACATGTGTTGGATTTATAAGAGACTTATCATTTATTTACTCTGCGTTGGGGAAAGAGCCTAAGAGAACAGCTAGCTCACTGTGCTGTGTTACTCAGGTGAGAAAGAGGCAATGGCTGCCTCCCATGTGGCTGTCACTGGATCCTCTACTGACTTCTGTATGACCTCTTTTTGGTTGCACTGTCCCTATATTTTAACATTCTGGATTTGAGAACTGAGAGAGAATATACCAAGAGTTCAGAATCTAGCATTCTCCAGGCGTGTGCTTGTATCACACCTCCCAACATCTTATTGCCTAAAGCCACTCAGATGATCAAACCTAGACATAATGTTAAAGGGACTCCTAATGGCACACAGATCAGTCAAGCTGAGTTCTTTCAGAGCACTAAGTGACTGTCTGTTATATCTGATATGTAAGAGTGTTATAAATTCATCAAAAAGTATGTGCTTTGTTTTCAGACCAGAGTTCAATATGTATGTATTCAGTTATACATACTGAAAAATTATTCAAGTCTGCTATAGCTTCATTTATGTAAAGGGTGCATTATCTTTTGATTATTTTATCTTTTTAAAACTACTTGTTTATTTAAAAATAGTAAATTAGTATGTATAGTCATTTCTGCTTTGTGTCTGTGGAGGTTTATGTAAGCATCCTGAATCTGAATTTGTCCCTCACACCAGTAACGAATGGCTGTTATGCTGGGGATTTGGTTCCTTGTCCCAGATGCTGTATCATGTTGTTATGCTCGACTATTATTTTGATTGCCATCCTCAGTCATCTTAGTTGTTTTGTGTTGAGTGTGTCATGACCCTGTCTGGCTCAGCTGTCTCTCATTGCTTATGGACATCTCTCCAGTCAGGTGATCGTCCCTAAAGTCCCCTAAGCAATGCACAGCTAGCAATCCTTAGTTCACCTTTTATCTCTCCCTCATTCACCATTTTAAGTATTCAAGAAAAGGCAGAGGTAAAAATTACTTTAGTAAAGATATTCTAGGCCTTATTTTAAACATTTGCATTTGCATTTGTATTGCATTTTACAGCTCCTGAAAGTCTGTAAGGAAACTGAGCAAAAAGCTGGATATCACTGTATCCAGCCTCACAGAGCCTTGGCCATCACTCTAGTGTTCCCTCCAGCCACACAGACCCTTGGCCATCCCTGTAGTGTCCCCTCCAGCCACATAGAGCCTTGACCATCCCTGTAGCATTCCCTTCAGTCACACAGACCCATAGCCATCCCTGTAGCATCGCCTTCAGCCACATAGAGCCTCCACTACAAAAGGAAGAAGGGCAAATCTGGAACCAAGTAAAGTACTTTGTTCTATTCTGAAACCCCAGTAAGTGTGCTGACAGACAGAACAGGGGATTGCTTCTCCCTAAGTGATAGTGACAGTGCTGTAAGGAGGTTGGGCATAGTCTGTCTATAGGCAGGTGCCCTTAGCCTAGAGATCCTCAACTTTCCTAGTGCTGTGGCCCTTTAATACCGTTCCTCATCTTGTGGTGACCCCCAACCATAGAATTATTTTCATTGCTGCATCATAACTGTAATTCTACTATAGTTAAAAATCATAATGTTAAGTATCTGATATGTGATTCTCTCAAAGGGCTTGAGACCCACAGGTTGAGAATGACTGCTAGAGTCAGAGGTATTGAGCAACTGCTTATTCTTTAAACCTCAGGTTCTAATCAGGCTGGTAGAAATAGTAAGTGGTAAACCAGAATGTCAACACAGCAGAAGAGCTTAATTTGTTGCTGAGACAGTCTCTCTCTGTAGCCCAGACTGACCTTGAACTTTCAGCCCCAAGAGTCACAGCCTCAGAAGAGAGCACCTCCTGTCTGCTTTATAGATGCTACAGAGTCAGGCGCTAAGGAACGGTCGAAGAACTCTTCCACCTTTGTCTCCCCGTTCGGTTTCTATCCCACAATCTTAGGGAAATTGCTGTAACAATGCCTTACCATGTAGCCTTGACACCATGAAGCCATGTTAGGCTGTTGCCAGTTGATTTATCACCATCCAGACAGCCATGATCAAACACACACATGCTGGTCCTGGATGTCCCATGTTTAAGGAGAGGTCTCCGACTGTGAGAACTCAGATGTTTCCTCAGGGACTTTAGGGGATGGGATTTTCTTCATCCCCTTCAAGCCACATGACTTTTGTTTTGCTTTTGTTAATAGTTCTCTGTTTATAGCTCAGAGAATGGTTTATAGCAGGTAGTGAGGAGATAGAATGAGATCAATGTAAGCAAGCTGCACAGCCCACAGCCAGCGCCTGCTGCATGGCCTACAGCAAGTGACTGCTGCTTGGCCCACAACCAGGATCTTTTCCATTCTCCATCAAGAAAGGAACGTTCATTTCTTGCCTTCTTCAGCCTCATGTGAGTGTGGAGTTTAGTTTTATTTACCTAGCGTTTTATGAGCAAACAAGGCATCCATTACCTGTCTGTAGAACAAGAAATTCCTGACTTGTTTAAAAATAATAAAATGTATTTGTTAGCACTGTACCAGCTGGGCACAATGGCATACTCTGAAATCCCAGCACCTGGGAGGTTGAGGCAGGAGCATCCTCTGAGTTAACCGCTAGCCCTAGCTATGTAGTCAGCCCCTGTCTTTAAAAAGAAAACTTTACATTTCTAGGATTAAAAAAATATTTACCCATACCACCTCCCCCTTTAAATAGCCAAAGAATAGGGCAATGCCAGTTTATGAGGTAAACTTTGTATTTTAAAGTAGTCTATTTTTTTTATAACAGTCCATATATTTTTATTAACTTATGTGTTAGTCTTCTTAGCTAGAATATGAATTTTCCTAGGCCAGGACTATGTGTGGGCATTGCTTGTCCCTGTGTATCCAAGTCAGGCAGCAGCATGAGTCATATAGTACTTGCTCAGTAAAGATGTTCGTCGACTGGCGTCGACTGGCTGAAAGGATGACTATCTGGAGACAGTGAAGCATGTCTGTGCTGCTACAGTTTGTTGCAGAGCACCCCTGCAGAACTGCATGGTGAGAAGCTGTTTTCCCACCGTTGACCCCTGACCTGGGTTAGAGCGCAGTAGTTCTGAGGGTCAGCATGCTGCTGGAAGGCACTGGGTGGAAGGTGTCACAAAGAAAGCCAGAGATCAGGAGAACGGTTGGCCTGGGTGGAGCAGCTGAGAGCAGTTACAACCTGATGCAAACTGGGCTTGCAGGAAAGGACAGCTTGATGTCACTGTCACCACTAGCAACTTTCACATAGGACAGTCAAAATCCCTGACTGGACTCTGAACAGTTTAAAATAAATTTCTTTACTTTATACTTCCTGACTGTAGATGCAATGTGACCAGTTCCCTGAGCTCTGCCCCTGTGACTTATCTGCCCTGATGGACAGTAACTCTGTGGGCAGAGTAAACCCTTTCTCTCTTAAGTCATTTTTACTAGTGGTTTTTTGTTTGTTTGTTTTTGTATTTTTGAGATAGGCTTTTTCTGTGTAGCCCAGGCTGTCCTGGAACTTGCTCTGTAGACCAGGATTGCCTTGAACTCACAGAGATCTGCCAGCCTCTGCCTCCTGAGTGCTGGGATTAAAGGTGTGTGTCATCATGCCTGGCTCAAAGTTGTTGTTGTTGTTGTTTACTCCCAGCAACAAGAAAAGAAACTATGACATCATTTTTCTTTCCACTGATGAGGAGTTTGTATTTCAGAGACATCTAAGTGATACCCAGCAAGCACATCTTGTTTATCTGTTTGATGGCAGCTGGTGCCTGTGAGCTCAGAGCAGTGTGATGCCAGACTACAGACAGTGGTAGCTCCTGGACAAGGCTGTAAAGACTGTTGACACACAGCACAGTGTTAGCTCTCACTGTGCCCAGTCATTGCTGTGCCCAGCCATGGATCACGCCAGCATGCCTATTATAACTGTTCTAACTTCTGTTCTAACTTCTTCCTCTATGTCTGTTTCTCCTGTCTCCATGTTAAGGACAGCACTGTCCACTGAACTGAGACAGAGACCTGGGAACGCGGAGGAGGAGGAGGAGGAGGAGGAGGAGGAGGAGGAGGAGGAGGAGGAGGAGGAGGAGGAGGAGGGGAGGGAGAAGTGGAGGGAGAGAGGGAGGAAAGGCCTTCCCAGCTTACATTTAGCTAGTGCTGAAGTCCAGAGGTTTCCAGGTGTCAGCATAGTGGCGGAGGCCTGCCTACCATCTAGCTTTGTATGTTCATTCCTCCACAGGGTGGGTCAGGGTGCCCTTTGCCTTCTCCTCTCGGAGAAGGGATCTCAGAAGGGTCTCAGAAGAAAGGATGAAGATATTTTCATGATGCTTCTGAGAGTCTATTTTTAAAAACCAAGCTTTGCCGTTTACCAGACACCCAAGTAATATGCTCTTTCTTTCCAGAAAATGCATCCAGTCTTCCTCCTTCAGTGCCCCCAACTGCATTCTCCATTAGTTCTCATTGGCTCACACCCCACCATGGTGATTACCTTTGATCCACTTCTCAGCAGCAATTTACCTATCTCAAGCAAACCCAAGCAGCCACAGACACTTACATGGATATAAATGTGCACATGTACACATAGATACACATATTTTAGGCTCTTTGTGTGTTAAATCTCCAACTGAGTCACCTCGAGCTCTCCATAGACAACTTTCTAGTCCAAATCAAACATCTATGCCAATAGATACGATTTCTCATGTCCCCTTGGTTAGATTATACACTCACAGTGCGGGGAAGCTTGGTCTCCATGCTGCCTCATACAGATTCCTTGGCTCTTGTGTGTAGATGGTCTGTGTTCTTTCCAAATGTACGCTTTGGTGCCCTGCTTGGTTTACAGTGATATGTTAGTTTACTTTCCTTTAAAAATGATATTTTATTTTTAATTATGTGTATGTGTGTAGATGTATGTTTATGTGAGTGCAGGTGGCCACAGAGGCCAGAAGAGAGCATTAGATCCTTTGGAACTGGACTTAGAGGCAGTTGTGAGTGACCCAATTCAGGCACTGGGAACCAAACTTGGGTCATCTGCAAAATCAGCAAGCACTCTTAGCTGCTGGGGCAGCGCTCTACCCCCACACCCATTTTCTTTCTTAAAGGCAGTCAGGGAAGATAGGGGCATGAATCAATACCTGGACACTAAATGTACTTTTTAACAGATGCAGGATTAATACTTTCAGTGGGATGTGAAATCCCTTTTCCATCTTTTCCTGATGGAAATATTATCAGGTGAATTATTTCAATCAAGTACTGAGTCTCCAAACACTTAGGTCTCGTTATGTCTCAAGCTCATTAGGACCCTATATCAGTCTTCCCAACACTTGCTAGGGAAACATTTTCTTTTATGGTGTCTCTAAGGATCACTTCTATAGTGCTACATCATTACATTGTCAATGAGATATTTTCTCATCTACTATTTTCCAGTCTCTTTCTAAGTACTAATTTCACAGACTCCTCAGCTAATGATTTGTCTTAGCCCTGTTATTTCTCTTCATAATCATCTTGAACACTTTTGTTCTTAAAAATTTCTATCCATCAAATATAATCTTGCCTTCTATGGAACAAACCGAGGCCCGGAGGGTGTAAGTGTGAGTCACTAGTGTGAGCTGGGGACCCAGGGGGAGTCAGGAATCCACAGGAAACATCAGATGCAGTAGTGACATTGAATCTGAGATCAGAAGTCTCATGGAGGGAGGGGCAGCAGCCTTGAGTGTTTCAGTGTAGGAACAATCTTTTGGGGCACACGTGTGATAAAGTGACAAGTGACACTGGAGGTGGACTGGAAACGGGAATGTGTTCTCAGGAAGAAATTTGGGGAGAAGCTGGTCAACCAGGGACAATGCAGATGCCTGGTGAAGGCTGTCTCCTAACTACAGCAACCGGTCTGCATCCTCAGAGACACTGAGCCCTGTGGACACCTTAGGACCAGGCCTGTAAATCCATGAAGCAAAGAAGGCTGTGGACATCAGGGTCCTCAGCTCAGGGCTGTAATAGAGCTAAGTCACTGAACTCAGTGGTGGAGTCCAGAGTCACTGTACCCCAGAGTTCCTGGTTTGTGACACAGCCTGGGAGTGAGTTTGACTTCCTTCTCTATGGTGGGATGAGCG